>LBNU01015165.1:72648-82703 GCA_014162995.1 Artemisia annua | reverse complement strand
ACTAAGTCATCGTCTACCAAAGATGATATCTTAGAAGGAGGTGGTCTTTTGTCGAATGTTAAATTCAACAACTCGACTCTTTAGGTTTCTTAATTTAAAACACTATGAGTGTAAATGTCCAAGAGATACAACATCATAAGACTAAAGGTCGAATTTGATGTGCAAATCCTAGATGTTTATAAATCATTTTCTCCCAATCATTCTAATGTATCCTAATGTGATTTATTTTCCTTCGTGTGTCTTATATGAAATTTTATTAAAAGAGTGGTTTAAGACACGATCGAAAATATAAGGTATAGTGTTAAAAGATGTTGTATTACAAACATTTGTGAAATGTTTTGGTTTACTAGATTTGCAAGCATCACAAAAGTGTTGGTTGTCTTATCACTTAGGAGATTCTTAGTTAGCTCACTTGTAGACAAGTATTAAGTGAGACTCACTCAAGAGTTTCTCGTGTCTATTCCCGAAAGTTTAAAGAGCTGAAGCACCTTATATCTCCTATTCATTGTAACGTAGAAATTCTTTGATCACAGAGAATCTAATCTACGTTATAACTAACTATAGAAAGAACAACATAGAGTATGCAATACTAATACTACACACGATAAATCTTAATGCTAACAACAAAAGACAATAAAAGGTAAGTTGAAATAATGCGTACCTTTTAAGTTCCATAGAAACGGTAACAAGAGGATAATCATTAAGCGTTTTATCTTGACTCGAAGGAAAGCTTGGAAACTCAATTACTTATGAACCCAAGGAGGTTAGACAAACATATAAAGGCATAGAACATGATATCCTTTATTCTTTTATCATAAGTTTCTATTAGAGATTGAGTTACTTCTAAATCTCTCTCCTAGGCTTAACAAATTTTACTTGCTTTGTTTTACTTGTTGATAGTGCATTCGAGTTAAATCCTAATCCGGTTTTATCTCTAATTGACTTTTGACTTTTCAACAATCTTTCAAGACATTTTGAGCTTTCTTCAAACTTAGCTAACATTTTTCCTTTTTCATTTAGTCTCTTAATTTCATGTTTGTAATCTAGACATGTTTTGCATCCTAGATCAATTTCAACATTACTTTCAAGTCTAGACATTTTATCTTCTAACATTATTTCTTTTTCAAAATTATTCACAAGAGATTTTGAAGGTTCCTTATTAAAGATAGTTTTTAGGTCCATGTTGCATAAAAGTTTAGACTCATTTTCTAGTTTAGAAAACTCTAGGATAAATATGTCAAAGCAAAAGTGTTTGGTTTCAAATTGTACCTTGCTTGATGTTTTATCTAATTGAGAATCACAAACCGGATAGTTGACTTCATCTTCATCCGTGTCATTCAATGAATCGTAAGCAAGTCCTCTTTGAGCTTGACACAAGTAATCATCTTCACTTGTACCTTCATTTAAAACATTTAAACTAGTAGCACATGTATTTACTTCAACTAAGTGTCTATCTATTAGTTTTTCTAAGACTTCTAACTCATGTGTGAGATCAAATTGATCATCTTTGACTTGACATATTTCTTGATGAAAGTTTGATATATTTTCCCAAATATCATTAGCCGTTTGACAAAAATACACTCTTTCATATTCAATCCTGGGTAAAGCTTTATAAATCATTATCTTAGCTTTAGTGTTTTTATCAAATTTAAGATAATCATCTTGATTTTCAAAAATTGTTTTTGTTGGTTTGAAATCACCAATAGAAATAATATGCCAAAGATCTTGATCAATTGATCTCACATAGTTTTCAAATTTACTTTTCCATTCAAGGAAGTTTTCTTTTTCAAATAGCGGTGGCCTTTGAATAGATTGATGATAAGGAGAAAAGTGTACCGCTTTTCGGGGGTCATTTAAGCCCTAAATCGTATTTATTTGATCAATTATTGCCCTAAATCGTTCCTTTTGTCATTTTAGGTACATTGGAGAGAAATTCTGGAAAAGGAAGCATTTTTGACGTTTTTGGAGCATAAAAGTGAAGAATTCGACAAAGTGCTAAAGTCTGCTGGAATAGTACCCATGACGGCGTCAAGCTTGGATGTGACGCCGTCAAGCCTTGATGAGCCAGAACGGATTTTGAGAGATTAAAGGGGGACGGTGTCAAGAAGGCCATCAAGAAACCCTAAGCACGGCGAGGTGACGGCGTCAAGGCTACAACGTGACGCCGTCAGATCTGTTTTTCTATATATATTCTCATAATTTTTAGTCATTAGTGTGGAACTTTTTAGGGAGAAACCCTAGACGAATTTTAGCAGCTTTTTCAAGGTTTTTCACCTTGAGATCTTCCATGTTACATTGAAGATAAGTAATCAATTAATCATTCAATATGTCTATGTGTTGTTTGATTCTATCTTGTTCTTGTCTTTTGTTTAACATGCTAGGCTAGGTTTTCTTTGTGTTTGCTTAGATCTAATGAAACCTAACTATTGATTATTGATTGAATGGTGTGTTATTGATTGTATTGGATGAATGTTTATCGATGTTAGGCTTAAGAAAACTGGCAGACTTCCAATTGGTAACATGCTTGAACGTCTTAAGAAACATGAACCAAGGTGTACTAAGGTTATTTGATTGTATTTAATGCATGAGCGAATTCTAGTGATCCCATGTTAGGAGCTTCTTAGCCGGCTCGACATAGGAGTGAAGTAGGAGCTTATAGAGTTGGGGAAGTCCGTACACACCCCCACGACCGTTATTAAGGAATACAATCCGTCATCCACGCAATTAATACACACTAATCAATCGGTAAAAGATAGTTAGGGAGTAAGGAAATCTAAGTAAACACATTTCTCTCCATATAGTTTTCACAACATTTACTTTTAGTTTATTTTATTTTCTTTGCAATTGTAGTTATTTGGGTTAGTTGACTAACAACTAATTCCGCCCACTCCTTCAAACCCGAGATATTTACTTGCTTTTATAAAAATATAAAAATACAAAAATGAATCTTCCCTCACCCTTAGACCTATTAGAGTAGTTTTTCAATCCTAACGACACTATTCCCCTAGAGAACGATCAATCCCCCGGTACTTGCCACTACACTATACTACATCGGTCAGGTACACTACCTAGTGGGGATTGCAAGCTTCTCAAGATCCCTTGAGAAGTAAAACCTTTTTGCGAGGGTGCAATCTTACGCATCAATTGCCCTTCTTTGAGATTTTCAAAATCCATGGATCGATCCAAGTTTAAAAATACAATATATTTTAAAGATCTTGAGTAACCTGGCTCTGATACCAATTGTGGAAAACTAGAAGGGGGGTTGAATAGTTTACCGCTTTTTAACTTGTTAATCTTTGAAAAGCTTTACATGTAATTAATGATTCTAACTAATTATCAATAATTAATAAGCGAGTATAAAGAAAGAAACGATCAAACCACAACACGAGTGTTTATCGTGGTTCGGCTACAAGGACTCTTTTTCCTTGCCCTACATCCACGCCCCGAGTTTCCAACTCGAGAGTTTCAAGCACTAGTCAACAAGCTCCTTTCACCGGTGGAGAAACCTTTACAATCGTTGCTTACACTTTATCCGGTACAAAGCTAGATACCGGGTCCTAGTTCAAGGTAGAACCAACCTAACGACGCCTATCCACTATTTCCGACACTAAGCTAGATGTCGAGTTCTTTTACAAGGGTACAACCACTCCCGTCACAATATGTATTTTAAGACCTAAAATACTAACCGATCACTCTTGAATATACACAATCAAATGAAGTATAAACTACACTAAGTTTATATGAAGCTAAGCTAACAAGTCTTGCAACGTTGAGTTGAAAACTTGTAACTTTTTGGATGAACTTGTGAACTTCCTTTCTACATAAGACAATCACACAAGTGAGTAGCTACTGAGTTAGATGAGAGTATATGTGTAAATTATGACCCTAAGTGATAGGTGATTTCTTGCAAGTGGTTTGGTATTTATACCCAAACAATCCAGCAGCCTGGCGGATACGGCGGAACCAAAGAACAGGTTCCGTCCGTATACCCCCAGGGTTCCGCCAGGTCTGACAGGTAAACTTGCAAGAAATCTTTCCATATCAAGCAATGTCACATCAAGTTACTTCTAGTCAAACACACAATAGAGAAAGTTGAAATCCTTCCAAAATGTGTAAGAAGTTTTATGGAGAGTCAAACACACAATCTTTCCATAAATGCATATGATGTGATGTTTACATTTTCTATATTAAGAAATATAACAATGTTATGTTTAATATGAAATGTAAAGTCTAGTTATTCAAGACTTAAAACTCAAAAGATGTTTTACTATAAACTAAAGTTTATACTTTGTCATTAACAAAACTTAGCAAAGATCGTAAAATATAAATAACATTTTTAGGCGATATTTGTATTAACTTTAACTTTAACAAAATGTTGCAAATACAGGGCATCAGCTTATAACAAAATGTTCTCAACAGTGAAACGTGTGAGATAGTTACAACATAGAACTAGAATTGTTTAGTTGTACGGCGAACCAGGAAGCAATAAAATTAGACTCTACCAATCCCTTCTATAACATTAAGGGCTATTTAACAACTAAACAACCTAAGTACCATTGTACACTACCTTAATATACATTTGCTGAATGTGAAGTTCCATTTGGAAAGCTAAGCGTGGTGTGACATTGAATTAGATAACTGACATGGGATCTTTTGTGAGGAACTTATAAAACTTGATTTAAGATGAAACAAGTTTTCACATATAAATTTCACATGTTAACTATGAGTTCTCAGATATATCCATATCTTTTCAGTAACAATTGCTTAATTTTAAAAACATATTTCAGCTACACCATGTACAAAATTAGGCTAATTTAATCATAAATAAATACATAAATGAATAAAAAAACATTATAAAAATAGAAACAGTAAAAGAGCAGAAATTATCCTATATACTAAAAGGGAGATGGTTGGGCTGTTAGAAGTAGTGTAATTACAGGGGTATTACGGCCCAATATGTGGCTGGAAATGCATTTGTACATAAGTTTACTGTGTAATGTACTTAGGTAGTACATATGTTTCAAAATGCTATTGGTACACATGTACAATACACTGTAGCTCCGTTCCGTTATTCTACTGTTTGGGCCACTATTCATTACAAAATTTCCCGTTATTTGTACTGTTGACCTCCGTTACAGGGGTGTAATACTCTCCTCTTGCAGCTTTTCTTTCTTTTTTTCTTTTTTCTTCTCTTTTTATGATACAAGATAATCCTACCCATTGGCTAGAAACTTCCAAGCAGATCTCATCCATTCCTGCACCCAAACTTTGCTGAATCAAGAAGAAAGAAAACAACCAAAAAAAAGAGAATCTTTGCCATCTTTGTCTCACATAGAGGTATATATATGTCCTTTACTTTGCTATTTTCTTTCTTTATATATCTCAATTGGTAACCTCTTTTCCCTCTCTTTTTTCCTCTGTTGTTTTGTTTTTCTTTAATTTAAGGGTTTCTTCCATCCAGGAACTAACTGAGAGGTATATCTGCTTCTTAAAATAAGAGTACACCAGGTAAAAAAAAGATGTACGTAGACATGTTTCTGTGTTTTCATTTAAAGGTTTTTGAAGCCATTATGTACTTACTAACTGTTGCCATCCTTCATATATACAAAAAACTACCTGCCATGCACATTTGTATCTACATATATCTTTTAACTATGCTGCTATATACACTATGTGTTTCATATCTATGTTATAGTTCCTATAATTTTCTGGATATAAGAATACCTATGTCTAGAAGATTGGTAGCATCATATTTTATAGACCCTTGCAATAATAATATGTTAAGATCCACTGGTAGTAACGGATTTAAAGAACACGCGCTAAACTATCATGAGAGTACCCTAGGAATAAACAATATCAAAACCCCAGCACATTTTCATATAAACAATAACGAAAACCGTACCTGGTCCACGGACGATGTAACCCATATAAATTATCCGAAATGGAGTGCCCACACTGCGAACTTACAGCAGCAGCAACCGCCTCCGTTCATCATACCTGGGAACCAGATGGTTATGCCGTACTCTGAATCGGCTATAACCTGTGCACCATCCATGCTGAAATCCAACGTAAGAGAATTTGAGTTTCCTACAATATCAAATAATCGGCATAAGAAAATTAAAGGTATTTTTTTTTCCTATTTCTTTTCTGTTTTTCTTTTTTTATCTTATGTTAATGTATGTTGTTAATAAACTTTTTTTTCCTTATGCAGTTGCAACAAACATGCCTTATATGAATTCTTCTGCTGGAGGAACAACTACTTTTCACACGATCCACGATGCATCACACTCTGCATGCACCAGCACCCACCAAGATCCTCGAGGCATATATTGCCCACAAAAACGCAAAATGTCAGAAACCTCAAACAACATATCTAATGTTGACAAAAAATGCAAAGGTGAGACATTTACTTCTGAAACTCCATACATTAAGAAAAGGTCACCACATTTTTGTTAATGCATTAGGTGTTATATACAGGTGTTCAAGTCAATATAAATTCAACCACTACAGTGAAAGACGACACAATTCTACACTTGAACAATTTTGGACCAACGTTTTTACAGCAGAAAGAAGGTATGCACATTTATTACTTTTTATCAGCAAAAAAAAACCCTAGCATTCATTGAATGCAAAGTATTTATTACCTCTTACTGTTTCATATGGTCAAGGACAGAACAAAAAAGGAAACCTAACATTAAATGTATGCTATTTATTTTGTAATAAATAACTATCTAATATAATATTAAATTAATTTATTCTTAACAGGTCTGCTACACAACAAAGGGAAAAACGTGGTACTTCAGCCACCCAGCATACGTGACGCAACTTACTATTTTTCGTCACCTACGTATGTACAACAATGTCAACCTCTCACAACTACTTCCATACGAGAGAACTATATAGAAACAGCTAGGCCAAGCACAGACAATTCCACATCTGCCCAGCAGAATTTTATAACCAGTCGTCAAAGTAAATAGAGGTATCGACATACTCAACAACCACGCGTAAATTTCGTTGAACAGACCACGCACGCTACCTCATCTAGATCATCCAACAAAGGTAACTGAGACTAGATGTTTAAATAGTATCTTATATTAGGAAAGTGACCAAAAAACATTTACACACACACCTTTTATTGCAGATGTATCTCAGTTATACATTGACATTGGAGACTGTGATTATATGTGCCAGCATTGCAACGCAATTTTTTGGTATGGTGAAAGATCAGGAACAACTTCCCGATCACAGCCAACAAAATATAGTAAATGTTGCGCAGGTGGGCAAGTGCGCCTTCAAAAAGAAATGGAACCACCCATGTATTTCAAGCAGTTGTTGAAAGACAAGCATTTTATGGATAATATTCGTGCATATAATCAGATGTTTAGTATGACATCTTTCTGTGCACAGATAGACGACTCGGTTAATGACGGAAGAGGGCCATACGTGTTCAAGATTTCTGGAGAAATACACCATTGGATAGGCACAATATGTCAAACCAACATAAATGAACCAAAATTTATGCAGCTTTATATCTACGATACGCAAAACGAAGTTGCTCACAGAATGGAACCTTTCGGTGGAAAAGATGGAAGCGGTTTAAAACCAGAAATAGTCCAAAATTTGATACAAATTTTGGATGAGCACAATGAATTGGATCGAGTATTTAGGACAGCAAGAGAAAGATGCAACCAACCCAATGTCACTGAATTCAAGATTCAGTTATACAATGTGGTTGGAGGACGACAGTATCAGCTTCCTACTTCTGGTACTCTTGGAGCGATTGTTATTGAGCCAGACACGAATACTCAAACAGATTACGACGTTATTATAGAGTATAAGGACAGACGTCCTCAAAGAATCAACAAATTACACAACTCTTATATGTCTCTCCAGTTTCCTCTTCTGTTTGTGTATGGCCAACCCGGCTACAACACAAAAATGACACTGCAAGAAGGCACTAAAAATAGAAAGTGAAATAAACTTTCTATGAACATGTACTTCAAGTACCAGCTCCATGAAAGATATAACCAATATGGTCTCCTGTTCAAAGCTGGTAGACTGTTCCAACAGTACGTTGTTACTGTCTATTGTGCTCTTGAACAAGACCGACTTGATTTTCACATATCAAACCAGAAGAAATTGAGGAGTGAATGTCTTTCAGGGATTTGTGACGCAATTTCAAAAGGAGACCATTTCGGCAGGGAGATTGGCCAAAAAATAATACTCCCTTCGAGTTTTACGGGCGGGCCAAGGTACATGTACAGTCATTACCTTGACGCATTGGCAATTTGTAGAGTTCTTGGAAACCCACAGTATTTCATTACATTCACATGTAATGTTAACTGGCCCGAAATCAAACGACACATGAGAAAGTACCCACACATTCCGCCCTCAGACAGGCCTGATGTGATATGCTGTGTTTTCCACGAAAAACTATGTGATTTCTTAAGAGTCTTAAAGGAAGGCCACATCTTTGGTAGGTGCACTGGAGGTATGTGATACTTTTATAGTATATGTATTCTGAGGAAAAAATTTTATAGAACATAAATTATAAAAATCATCGTTACTAACCTTACTTTTCAATTTTTTTTNAAATTGAGGAGTGAATGTCTTTCAGGGATTTGTGACGCAATTTCAAAAGGAGACCATTTCGGCAGGGAGATTGGCCAAAAAATAATACTCCCTTCGAGTTTTACGGGCGGGCCAAGGTACATGTACAGTCATTACCTTGACGCATTGGCAATTTGTAGAGTTCTTGGAAACCCACAGTATTTCATTACATTCACATGTAATGTTAACTGGCCCGAAATCAAACGACACATGAGAAAGTACCCACACATTCCGCCCTCAGACAGGCCTGATGTGATATGCTGTGTTTTCCACGAAAAACTATGTGATTTCTTAAGAGTCTTAAAGGAAGGCCACATCTTTGGTAGGTGCACTGGAGGTATGTGATACTTTTATAGTATATGTATTCTGAGGAAAAAATTTTATAGAACATAAATTATAAAAATCATCGTTACTAACCTTACTTTTCAATTTTTTTTATCTACAGTTCTTTACACTATTGAGTTCCAGAAACGTGGTCTCCCACATTGTCATACACTACTCTGGATAGACGCACGAGACAAAATTAGAGACCCAGAAGAAGTTGACAATTTTATTTCAGCCGAATTACCAGACAAAGCCTCTGACCCTGAAGCATACACGGTGGTTGCAGATATGATGATGCATGGCCCATGTGGAAATGCTAAACCTAAAGCACCGTGCATGCAGGAAGGTGTATGCACAAAGAATTTCCCAAAAAAAATTTGTGGGAACACTTATTTTGACAAGGACGGCCACATACACTATCGCATGCGTAGGGGATCAGCTTATGTTCAAGTAGGCGAGACGAAACTAGATAACAGCTACGTTGTGCCATACAATAGTTTGCTCTGTCTTTCATGCTTATATTAACGTCGAATACTGTGGCTGGAGTATGCTTATTAAATACCTCTTCAAGTATATTTCGAAGGGCACTGACAGAATTGCGGCACGAATTACCAAACCTATTGGCGACCCAGGCTCTTCATCAGCTGCTCCGAAGATACAAACCGATGAAATTAAAAACTTCATTGACGGTCGTTTCATGTGCCCGTATGAAGCATGCTGGAGGGTACTCGACTTTCCTATTCATCATAGAGAACCACCAGTGCAGATACTATCGGTTCACTTAGAAGATATGCAGCAAATAACGTTTGGTGAACAAGAATCTTTGACACGCATTGATGCGTAGGGATTGCTTACGCACTTTGTTTTACCTCTCAAGGGATCTCAAGAGGCTTACAATCCCCACCAGGCAGTGTACCTGACCGATGTAGTATAGTGTAGTGGCAAGTACCGGGGGATTGATCGTTCTCTCACAGGGAATAGTGTTCGTTAGGTTAAAGACTACTCTAATTAAGGTCTAAGGGTGGAGGATGATTATTTTTGTATTTTTATGTTTTTTAGAAAGCAGTAAAATCTCGTTTTTGAAAGAGTGGGCGGAATTAGTTGCTAGTCAACTAACCCAA
>LBNU01015165.1:43839-61631 GCA_014162995.1 Artemisia annua | reverse complement strand
TATGTATTGCTTATTTTCATTATTTTGGAATCCATATGAATGTGTGTATGATAGTTTTGAGCTATAGAAATTGTTGGTTTAATGAGTTAGATGATGGGGAGTAGGATTGGTGATACTTTTGTGAAGTTGTGATGTTGATTTGATGAAGTTTCAATGAAAATTATAAGTTTTGAAATAGTTAAATTCTTGCAAAAATTTTGCCGCCTCGTTAGGATGTCGTGAAAATATTTTCATAAAATTTAGGTTTTGAAATATGTTAGTATTCGTCGAGATGATTGTTTTAAAAAAAAATTGGACCCGTAACTCTTAAAAACGAAGTTTTTATGGCGATTCAAATATGGGAAAAATTCTTATATGTAAATTCTGCACTTTTGAAAATGGGTAATTTCAGGCAGAACTGAAATGGGTTGTTTCGGACACCTTCTGACCCGTTTCGGCCTTCGGCCAAAACACGAAAGTTGTCCGAAACGACGTTTTTAGTCTACAATGGGGAATTGGGATGTGAAAGTGCGAAAATGAGGGTGATTTTGATTAAAATCAGTTCTACATTTTTCTTATAAAATGACAGCACTTGTTTTATAAAAAGTGAGCTGATGCAGTTTTTAAGCGAGGTTTTGGGCCTTTTATGGTCCGAACCGGCTTCCCGTTAAAACATGAAAGTTGCTTAGCTTGATGTTTTACATAAAAACTCAGGAAATCTTGGTCTTAAAATGCTAGATGATAGGGTAAAAGTGAGGTCAAACTTGATGAAAATTATTTCTGAAAAGTCATAAAATACTTGCTGATTTTTGTTGTAAAATGAGTTTTTGAGCTTCTTTGAGTTCGTTTGAGCTCTCGAAACTTTAACGAATATTATTAGATGACTAATAAAATGTTAGGGTGCGTTTGGCGATGTCTAAAAATGGTAAGTTCGTGTTCAAGTCATATATACACATATATTACTTATAAAGTGGAGTGTTTGGATAAAAACTTGGTAAGCTAGCGTTGTCGGGGAAATGATCATTACTATGGGTTATTTACGTTCTAAATTTCTAAACTTTCCAGAAATAGAAACTCTTAAAATAGAAACCTTCTAAAAATAAAAACTTTCTAAAAATAGAAAATTTTTCAGAAAAGTGTCGTAACTTAATTACGAATAAGATACATTCCTAAAAGCTTGATTTTACTAAATTAGGTCATACACACATATGGATTCTACTATACTTTATTTTATATACGACTTATGTGTCATTTTATATATATTTCATTCTTCTTATAGCGCCATTATTTTAGGTCGTGACTAAGACTTCATGCCTTCATTATTTTCTTCATTGATATTCATATTCTCACCGTTGTGCTGTGCTCCTTGATTATCTGCTTATGTTGGTTGCTCATTCACTTCGAGGTGAGTTCATAGCCTCGCTTTTACTCATTTAAATTGTTTATAAACCTCGCGAGGGGGATACATGCTAGTTTTACAAACTGAATACAAGTAGTTTTTGGTATGCTTGATCCGATTACATGATTATATACATTGAGTATCTCTTGCCAATTAAGTCCCCATCATGAACCGTTAATTTTGTTGGAAACGCTAGTATTATGAATATGCATATTGGGCATTGACCAGCCTGGCCGAATGGGTAGCGCCCATCTTTCAACGGTCACATAATATTGAGAATATGTGGTAAATGGCAAATATTACCCTACCGGGGCAAATGATAAAACTAGGTTAAGGTTCGGTTTCATGAGCTCAATGCTTTATATCTTATTTCCCGACTTGTATTTGTTACATGTCAACTTAATTATGGGCGTATAACAACGTAGCCCATCGTATTTTAAACTGAATTATCTTGTATTCAACTGATTACTTATTAAACTCTATGAATTCACTCAACTTTATGTTGACTTTTTAGCATGTATTTTCTCAGGTCCGTAAGTGGCTTAAGCTTGGATGGGCGGCGCAAAGAAATGGATATCTACTTGATGGCTCATGTTTAATAAAATTTTCATTCGATAATGTCTTAAACTTTTAAATTTATGTATTTCTAAACTTATGTTAAACTTTTGGGACCTCAACTTTGATAAATTATCGAATGTGAATTGTTAAAAATGACTTTGTTTTAAAGTTGTTTACTATACTTGTACTATGTGACTAATAAATAACACCCCATGTTGTATTCCGCTGCGTTCCGAAAATGGGGGTGTTATACTTGAAAACCCCCATAAACCATTCGGTGGTAAACCAGTCATGTTGGGTGGTGATTTTAGACAAACACTTCCCGTTATAAAAAAAAAGGAACAAAGGCGCAAATAATAGGATCATCAATCACAAAATCATATTTGTGGAAGAGTTTCAAAGTCTACAAGCTAAAAGAAAAAATGAGGCTTCTACAAACAGATCTTACTGACGAACAACGAAAAGCAACACATGAATTCTCTTCTTGGTTACTTAACATAGGTGACGGCAAGATTGGGGAACCTCATAAGGAAAATCCTCATGAGGCGTCTTGGATTAAAATTCCCCCCCAGTATCAAATACCAGATGACGACAATGGTTTGCAAACACTAATCAATTTCATATATGATACGCCCACACTACAATACCCAACAGCAGAGAGTTTGCAGCAAAAAGCCATTGTATGTCCGAAGAACGAAACAGCTGACATGATTAACGAAAAGATACTATCAGAAGTGGAAGGAGAAAGTGTGACGTACATAAGTACAAACGAAGCAATTCCAGTAGCAAGAGATGGTGCAGCAACCGAAATGTTGTATCCGCCAGAATATCTTAACACTTTCAAGTTCCCGGGTCTACCACCGAGTGCGCTACAGTTAAAAATTGGAAGCCCTATCATGTTACTGAGGAACATTAACTCAGCTGGTGGTCTTTGTAACGGGACGAGAATGATTGTTAAAAACCTTATGTCAAAACTAATCGAAGCAGAGATTATCACCGGGACAAAAATACGAGAAAAAGTTTACATTCCCAGGATCCCTCTAACCCACAAAGACCCAAATTACCCTTTCATTTTCAAACGGAAACAATTTCCAGTCAAGCTTTGTTATGCCATGACGATAAATAAAAGCCAAGGCCAATCTCTTACCAAAATTGGTGCCTATCTACCTCAACCAGTTTTTGGCCATGGTCAACTATATGTTGCACTCTCATGTGCAACATCACCGTATGGTTTAAAGATTCTTTTAAAATCAGACGGTGACCGACCATCAGATACAACCAAAAATATAGTTTACACAGACTTCCTAGCCCAGATTTCAAATGCACAGGTTAACATCATTAGAATGTATAGGCCAGAACATAGGCAACTTATATGTATATTCTATTAAGAATAAAATTACTTTTTTTTTTTTTACATTTTGCATGCATTCTTTCTTAGGTCCTTTCAGATGATACATACTAATTATATTGTTGTAATACAATGAAATAAACTAACAAAATAATTTTTTTTCTGCTCTTATGTATAGGATGGCTGAGTCTAGCATGACTGCGATACAACCAACTGACAAAAAAAAAGTGGTTGAAATTGAAGCTAACATCAAGGACCTACGACCACGAGACAGGAATAGAGTTCTTGAAGCAAAAGTGTACAGAGCATGGATTGCTCGAGACCCACCAGACACAAATGAAAAAGGTTGCCGTGCAATTTTGCTTAACAGAGAGGTATGCAAACAATAACTTACCTATTTAAACAGATACACACATTGTTACAGAACCATAAAACAATACTTTGCTATGAGCAGGGAAATGCAATACAAGGAAACACAGAAGCTTTTGAAACAAACTATTTTAAAAAGATTCTCATACCTGGAAAAGCATACCGAATATCTTGCTTCATGTGTGCTCCAACGGATAATTGGCAGCAAACACTAGAAAACCAGACATCATTGGGATTCACTAAGCTTACTAAATTTGATGCTATACCGGCAGATGGGTCCCAGATCATTACTTCAACTTTGTTTCTTACAACCGTTTGCCAACTAGAGTTGTTGACCCCGATGACAAAACCCGCAAAGAATATCCAGTACTCACCGGTAATATTAGCTACTGTACTATTCCTTTGTTTTATGCAAACCTGAAAAAAAACATAACGTACTTTATTTATTTTCACAGATTACATAGGGTGCTACATCAGTTCAGGTCCAGCAGATACAATTGGTAACCCAAATAAAGACCAGATGGTCATGCGCAAAGTAGAAATTCAGAATCTAAAGTAAGTATTCTGTTAACACTTATTGAGTAACTACAATAGGCACGCTAACTATGGCGAAATTAATTTCTTAAAATGTCCTTTTTTTCAAAACAGTCGCATTTCAATTGAATTGACCCTATGGGATGATCTTGCGGAGGCATTCAAAAAAGATGAGATAGATACGCTCGAAAGACCAATACTCATTGCAATAAGTTCATGTCGAGTTACAAGATTCCGCAACAACTTACAGTTGTCATCAACACCAGCAAGCTACTACTATATAAATCCGAGAATTCCACAACTTGAAGAATACCGGGCACAGTAAACACACAGTCCTAAATTTGTCTAACAGATATTTTTTCCTAATATTATAGCTCATAGATTCATATATATGTAACAGGTACAGGGAAGTGTTCAACCTAAAGACACCTTTGGAGATTGTGAGGCAACCATACAAAGACAGGGAGAAAGAAAAATTTAGAAACAGGTTTCCTTTAGCCTTATTATTAGGCGAGACTCCAAAAACCTATGAAGTAAGTTTAAACATTTTCTATCTCATAATACTGTTTTTTTTTAATATTATCACATTATCTTTTTTACAAACATTTAACAGGGTGTTCGATTTACGTGTGAGGGCACTATAACAAACATCCATACATCAAAAGACTGGTACTATCCATCGTGTACAACTTGCACTCTTAAAGCTCAGTATGATGATTGCATCTACGACTGCAAAATCCATGGAGCACTGGCATATCCAGCCCACAGGTAATTCTTTGTTCTTTCCTACTTTTAGACGCCCTGACCCTCATAACATAACGAAACCATACATGCAGATACAATTTTAAAGCAAGCCTAACAGACGGCACAACAACAGCAACCATAACGTTTTTCACACCTAAAGCAAATGATATTGTTGGCATAGACTGTCCTTCGTTACTCGCTTCCCTTAACTATCCTGATCCACGTAATATTCCAGAAAAAATACAGGCAATTGTTGGGAAAAAACACATTTTCCAATTCATTTTTAACACATCCTCAAAACAACCTACACCAGAGTTCATTTTTATTGGACTACTAGATAAACCCCAGACACCAAAACAAGTTACAGACAAAGCGTCAGGTAAAACACCATTTCCATTCTAACTACCAATTAAACATGAACAATAACCCATCCCTAACTTATAATATTTATTACCATTTTTACTTATGCTAGGTTCCGGAACATCAGAGAAGCAATATGACAAGATGAGTGAAGACATACCTCAGTCACAGGAATTAGTTGCTGAAATTGACTACCCTTTAACAGAACCAGCAAACATGATGGCAGAAACCCCACCACCCACTGTAACCCAAGGTAAAAAAGAATCAGTAACTATACAGTAATCAGAACGAGTAAGCAACTTCTAATTTATGAAAAATAGTAACAGCTTCATCTTATACCAGGTTTACCAACAGTGCAAGCACCGTCCGAAGATATCAACAAAGATGTACCCATCTACCACCATCCACTTCGGCAACTGATATGCTTTTAAACCACCACGAGCCATCAAGACAGAACCACAATCAACAACTGAAACACAAGGTCAGAATCAGTTAGTACAATACAAAGAAATTATACTTACATACCTAACATTATACTACATGCCATATCATCTATATCTAATTATCTTTGAAAAATGACAGGTGAGAAAGCTATGGAATTACCGCGACATAATCCAGTAGACCAGCCAAATGACCCAGGTAACACATTTTTAATTCTCAAACACTAATGCCAAACACAGTTTCGACAACACATAGTCTTACGACAGCCAACACAGTATTCTCACATTTTATTTTTTATATCCTACAGCTAATACACCCCCACAAGAAGAGGACTATTTGACAGATGCACCGTCTAAATCATCAATGGCAAACACTGGCAAACCCACATCTTCTAAACTCGCACTCTTCCAAGGGAAAACAGCTGATACAAAAAAGAACAAAAAAGAATGAAAATGTCAATCCAGTCATACCAAGTGCAACCTACTCATGGTTTTCCTAATATAATGCTCTTAAGCATTCCCATAGACAAGTAGCATTGTAAATATCTATCTACAATAAACCAATGTCACTGTGGGGCTATGACTCCTACAAAAGCTTTTGTAACATGGTTGCACTTTGCTAATGTGCAAACCATAACTATGCACCTCCTACGTACTAATCATGTTAGATAATCTTTTGTGATATGGTTATCATATATTACATTTTCAAATAGATAACACATCTGTTAACCCATATTTCCAAAAAAATCATTAACACTAAAATAGTGTCACTTTTTTTCCTTATCCCTTCTTAAATATAAAATGGGTAATAATTCTTAATTATTGTCTATACAAATAAAACACCAGCACAACAAACATTATCCAACAAACATACAAACCGAAAAGTTTTATTCATTAAGTTAATATCTTACAACAACGACACCAACGATACAACATTATAACAGAAAAGAAAATAGACTTCCTACATCAGATTCTAAAACAGACACGGTAACATTGACATTGACAGCAGATAAACCTAATCATGGACTTCCATGACCATCACATGCCTACGCTTCTCAGTGCGTGCTTCACGCAACACATCAAATAGACGAAGCACAGCCTGTAACATCACACCATTCCTCGCCTGAGCTTCAATCAAACACTCCGTCCCATCCGCAGCTGCCGGATCCGAAAGGCTCAAAATCTCACCCTCTTCAATCATAGCACCAAATTTTGCAATTTTCTCATGCAGCCCGTCAGACCACTCAACAACCTTCCTAATAAATCCCTCATTTAAACTTTCCTCTTGCCCAAACAAAAATTTGAAACAATCTTTGATCTCCTCAGACCCGCAAATAGCTTTTAACTCATCAAAGTTAGGTGTAGAAACCATCTTTTATTTTCACACATATTAGGATTTGATGAAATTCACCGTGATTAGGTGATTGTATATTCACATATATATAGTGTACAAGATAAGTTACAATGAGATAACTAATATGCCTATAATACAGGAGATAAGGCAACTAATACATTTGACTAGTAAACAAATTATATCATCCTATTACCCCCCCGCAAGCGAAGAGGGGGGAGGACCAACTCGAAGCTTGGATCGAAAATCTTCAAACAACGGGCGTGGAAGACTCTTGGTGAATATATCGGCTAGCTGTAGATGAGTAGACACAAATTTGGTGTGAAGCTTGCCTGACATAACCAATTCACGTACAAAGTGATAGTCGATATCAATATGCTTCGCACGCTTATGAGAAATGGGATTCTGACTGAGGAACAACGCGCTTCGATTGTCACAAAGCAGAGTAGGACGGCCGGAAGGAAGCACATGAAGTTCCCGAAGCAAATGCGTGATCCAAATGATCTCAGACGCCGTGTTTGCTAAAGCTCGATACTCGGATTCACAACTCGAACGGGAAACGGTTGGTTGTTTCTTAGCACTCCATGATACCAAGTTTCCACCAAGAAAGATCGAGTAGCCATACGTAGAGCGTCTTGTTTCAATACAACGAGCCCAATCGGCATCCGAGTAACCCAAGAGTGAAGGAGATGCGGCATGATAGAATGACAACCCATAGGATAATGTACCCTTCACATAGCGGAGAATTCTTTTTACAGCCTGAAAATGATCCTGCGTGGGGGCATGTAAAAACTGGCTGACCTGATTCACGGCATAGGAAAGATCCGGGCGAGTGATCGTTAAGTATTGAAGGGCACCAACAAGCGATCTATAAAGTGTTGGATCTGAGAAAGGAACCCCTTGGCTAGTGAAGTAAGTAGAAGTTGAAAGGGGAGTGGCAATTGGTTTTGCATCCAGCAAGTGAGCTCGAGAAAGAATATCACGTGCATACTTGGATTGGCTAAGAAAGATACCCGAATTGTGATATGATACTTCAAGGCCGAGGAAGTAGTTTAACTTGCCAAGATCAGTAATGGAGAATTCTCGATGTAAATGGGTGATGAAATGCCGTAATAGAGATGGTTGATTCCCGGTTAAGATGATGTCGTCTACATACACCAAGAGATATATTATAGAAGAGTCCTTCTTGAAAATAAAAAGTGAGGTATCGGTGCGACTACATGAAAACCCAAGTCCAACAAGAAAGGAGCTCAACCGTTGAAACCAAGCTCGTGGAGCTTGTTTTAGACCATAAAGTGCTTTCTTAAGACGACATACATGATTTGGTAGTTGAGAATCAATGAAACCTGGTGGTTGTTCCATATAGACGGTATCGGTTAAATTCCCATGAAGGAACGCATTTTTAACGTCCAATTGGTGCAAAGGCCATTTATTTAAAACAGAAATGGAGAGAATGATTCGAACAGTGGAAGCCTTTACAACCGGGCTAAAAGTAGCAGAGTAATCAATACCGGGAACTTGAGTGAAACCTTGAGCCACTAAGCGAGCTTTATATTTATCTATTGAACCATCAGCATGAAATTTGGTTCGAAACACCCATTTGGAACCAACAACATTCGTCCGAGGTGGACGAGGAACGAGATCCCAAGTATTATTTCGTTTTAAAGCTGACATTTCATCACACATAGCATTGTACCATTTTGGGTCTTTAGCAGCGGATTTGAAACCTTTTGGTTCAGTGGATGCAAGTAATGCTTGGTGAAGACCCGAAGACGAAAGCTGAGAGAAATCCGCAACATGTCTTGGCCTGAAAATTCCTGCTTTAGATCTAGTAACCATCAGATGACTAGGTGTCGAAGGAGAAGGAGCATGTGAGACATCAACAGGTGGCATGGAAACAGTAGTGCTTTGCTCAGTTGATGAAGAAATAGAAGGACTATGAATTGTGGAAACATCACCTGTACATAAGTCACATGGAGCAGTAGATCTTGGAGGTGGTGACTTAGTAGAAGGCATGGATGAGGTGGAAATAGGAGTAGATATCACACCATCATCACAGTAAGTAGACAGAATTAATTGAGCAGGAGATGTTGTAGATGGTAGACCTTCACATGGAAAAGTAGCTTCATCAAATTGAGCATGCCTTGTTGTATATATGCGCCATGTTGTGGGATCAATGCATCGATATCCCTTGTATTGAGAGCTATAACCAATGAAAACACAAGGTGCACTCCTAGGTGCAAGTTTATGAGACGAGTAGTCACGAAGATATGGGTAGACACAACTGCCAAAAACTTTGAAATTTGCATAAGTCGGCTTGATGTAAAATAACAGCTCATAGGGCGACTTGTTGGACAATAGCTTAGATGGTAAGCGATTTATGATGTAAGTGGCCGAGCTGAATGCATAAGTCCAAAAAGAAGCAGGAACATGAGCATTAAACATCATTGCCAAGCCTGTTCAAGTGAGATGGCGATGTTTGCGCTCAGCTCGTCCATTTTGTTGTGGTGTATACGGACAAGATAAGCGATGATGGGTACCATTTTTTGCTAATAATTTGCAAACCGAATTACCTGTAAATTCAGTGCCTCCATCTGATTGAAAGACCTTGATCTTGCGCGAGAATTGAGTTTGAACAAAGCAAACAAAATTCTCAAAAACAGCAGGAAAATCCGATTTAGCTTTCAATGGATAAAACCAAGTGAACCTGGAATAATCATCAACAAAAATAACGTAATAACGAAAGCCATCCATGGATGTAACAGGAGATGGACCCCATAGATCACAATGTATTAAATCCAAAACATGAGGTGCGCGTTTCATATTATTCTCAAAAGATAATCGTTTGCTCTTGGATAATTGACAAGAGGAACATACATTCGGAATAGGTAAAATAGATGTAGTAGATAAACATCCTAACTTATTTAATAAAGAAATAATGTCATAAGAAACATGGCCTAAGCGACGATGCCATAACTCAAATGAGGCTCGAGATCGGCTAGAAGAAAGGCTTGTCAAGAAAGCTTGTTGACCTTGCTCGAGTACATATAGTCCATTTTTACGATGGCCCCGTGCGAGAGTTTCCTTGGTGAGACGATTCTGAATAAGAAACATGTCATCAGAAAACAAAACATCAACTTTATTATCATGAGTAAGCTTACTAATAGACAATAGATTCTTAGTAATATGAGGCACCACAAGAACATCCTGTAAGACTATATGCGGTGTAATGTGAGTTTTCCCAACATGTGAGATAGAAGCAGTTTGGCCATTAGCAAATTCAATAAACTCATTACCAACATAAGAAGAAGCCGAGTCCAGATTCGATGATGTGGATGTCATATGGGACGATGCTCCAGAGTCAACAAACCAATCAGGGGATTGTGGTGCGACATTGCATTGTGCTTGAAAGGCACGAGCAAGGTTGGCATCAACGGCAGCAGGTCGACTTGCAAAGGTATTTAGATCAGGACATTGTGTGGCATAGTGACCTTCTTGGCGACATAGTTGACAGTGAGGGGGACGACGATAGCCACGTCCTCTACCACGAGATGATCCACCACGATTTGAGTAGTTATTACGACCTCGACCATGTGATGAAGAGTGCTCAGTTTGTTGTCTAGTAGAGGCACGAGTGGTAGTATTAAAAGCAACAGGTTGAACAGTCGAACCGTTCACTGTTTGCAAAAACAGTTCATGACTCTCTGCTTGAGAAACTAGATCACGAAAGGATGGACGTGGCCGAATTATGCGTTGTGTGGTGGAAAAGGTTTCAAAAGAGGATCCGAGACCACACAAGAACCAGTGAGATTTATCAGTGTCATCTAATGGGTGGCCAATGGCATTCAACTGATCACAAATAGCTTTAAATTTCCGAGCAAATTCAGCGACAGTAGAGGAACCCTTTTTGATTTGGCGAAGAGAATCACGTAGAGTATGCATACGTTCAACTGAATCATGACTGTACGCAGCCTCCAAGGCACACCAAATAGCACGAGCAGTAGTATGGCCAAGAGTTTCGGCCATTGCTTCTTCAGATAAAGAAGATTGAATCAAGATGAGAGCACGTTGGTCTGCAGCAAGCCATGTGGCATATTCAGGATTAGGAGAAGTAGTATTACCGGTGGTAATGGTTGGTGATGGAGCTGCAATGGTACCATCAATATAGCCCGTGAGTTTTTGATAGCCAAGTAAAGGAAGAACTTGATTTCGCCATAGCAGGTAGTTTGTTGAGGATAGTTTAATGGTGAGCATGTGAAGAATTGTTGCTAGAGGAAGAGGAGAGTCGGAATTTTCTGGTAGATCGCCGGCCATGATCGGAGAAGAGAAGAAGACGAGTGACGGCCAGGAACAATTAGGCTGATACCATATTAGGATTTGATGAAATTCACCGTGATTAGGTGATTGTATATTCACATATATATAGTGTACAAGATAAGTTACAATGAGATAACTAATATGCCTATAATACAGGAGATAAGGCAACTAATACATTTGACTAGTAAACAAATTATATCATCCTATTAACACAGTTTTATATACACACACTAAAATACAGATGGAGATAACCCAACTAGACACTACTTATATACCCAAAACATTGTACCTAACCCAGTTAACCAAACTCAACTACAACCATATCTATTTACAACATATTCCTATGTATAACAGTAAACTACATGACACACAAACCAAAAAACATGCAGCACCACACAAACCAAACTTTTCCATGTATTTTTCCAATACATACTGTTTTATAGAATCTCACTTCCCTAACCACAACTTTTACCAATATGTCAGCCAAAAAAAAATCCTTCTTATCAAAACCAAACAGATAAACATGGTAAAAAAAACATTTAAAAAAATCAATTGACAAAAAGACATCATTTCACTCTTAACACATATATATAAAAATCATAATTTTACAAACAAATAAAAACCTTTTTTTACACACTAACACACCTAAAACCAACCACATTTTCCTACTCACTGCCTGCATTTTACTACTTCATACAACTTAACAATAAAAAAAAATTAAATAAAAACAAAACAAAAAAAATATATCAAAGAGAACAAAAAACAACAAAAAAACATTAAAGCCAATGCAACTATAGATATAAACATATCACTTTCTTTAAGCATACAAAACAACACAAGGAATTCAGATGCATCATAAGTTCGCGTTTTATTGATATTAACATACACCCTGGCCGTATTGTAACTACGGCAGAGGTTTCATAGACACTGACTACATTTTCATGAACTTCCTAAACACAGCTACCATACAAAGTTGAGATTTTTAAAACAAGGTCATACAAAAGCATACGAAACTTAAAAAGATTGAGACATAACAACACAAAAGCAATAGAAACACACAACCTTACTTAAGCTTCGTGAGTTTGTTCACCATTCGACCTTTCTCACCAGCACGTAAAACAGCACCATGGCTCATCTGAATCAGCCTACTTATCTCCGCAAAATCTTCTTGCTCCGCAGCCCTGAGAACAGCCAAACACTCATCCAGAACATAGTCACTCTCGAGCTTCATCAATTCCAAAATTATCCCATGCCTGTGCTCCCTCCTAGCTTCCACCTCTTCAAGCATTTCGTTGTAAATTTTCTCAGCATCCTCATATGCCCTCTTTTCTCTCTCGAAAATAGTACACAGAACCTTCTCAACTCGACGATCCCCAATTTGATGCGCAATCTTAAGACACTTTGAAAACTTACGAGGCATCTCTACCAAATGAACTTGGATTCACAGCTAACAATTTCGATGATTGAAGACAAATGGAGCCCTAATTTTAGAATCCCCTTTTCCCTAATTTTTTTTTTGCCCTAGATATCGTTTCCAATCGATATGTAAAAAACCCCTGCACCCTTACTCTTTATCTTAAGCCCAGCTGTATAAACCTTTGTAAAATAGTGGCCCAAAAATAAAAAAAATATGGCCTTGCTCTTTTAGTGGCCCAAACATATAATACATATTACTTATAAACAACTATAAAAAATAACAAATTCAAATATTAAACACACTTATCAAAAAAAAATTAATAAATAAATAACACATAATACTAGCAAAAAACACCCGCAGCATCGCGCGGGCTTCCCCGCTCGTTATACCTAAATCCACATAAATTAAGTGGAAAATCGTGCAGATCTTCAAAGCTATAGCCTGAGAATTTTAGCTCTGGCGAGTGTGTCATCGACTTAACTACAGTGGAAACACCTAAATATAGATCCAATAAACATTCAATCGACTTGCAAACCTAGAAACAGAACAAATTAAATAGTACGGAACTGACCTTCTTGAATATGAGGGTGAGATTGCCTAATTCGTGATGATACAATGGAGACGGTCATGTGAGCACTGGTGTCACAGAGATTGTGGAAGCAGCAGCAATGGTGTTTTTTGTGTTAGGAGAATGAGAAGATAATAGGTGATGGATTTGTGTGAGGGTTTTGGTTCAATTGAAAAACAAAAAGAGGGAAAGGTGAAAAGTATTTCGCGCTCACAAATTTCAAAAAAATTGGGCTAATAGACCGGTGCATAAGTAAGTAACCGGCCCAATTGAGTGACTTTTAGACCTGTCCAAATGATATGCACGGGTCTATATATGATTTCACATTTAGACCGGGGTCTATTATTTGCACCTGTCTAAATTAGTTTGAGTGGGTGAAAAATCACTTAAAGACCAGACCTGTGTTTATGAGAAAAGGTCTATACGAGGAGGTCTAAAAGACCCAATTTGTAGTAGTGTTTGGACCGAATTAACATTAAGTGTTAGGAATTACTAAGTAGGATTTGCATATTCACATTAATAAAAACGGCATATATAGTCTTTTCTTAGTGAGTTATCATAGTTAATGACCTGAATGCAGTCTCAGACCAATGTGACACAATTTCTATTTTCATTCATGTGACGTGGTCCAGATCAGGTCAGAATAATAATGAGACGTACAACGTACAGATAATGACAATGTACCAGGGAACTTGTCGACACGTGTCAAGATACGTAGATAATTTACAGCTATAAATACGGAGTACTTAATAAACACACAGTACCAATTTGGAGAAATAGTGATGATTAAATAGTAAAATGGTCTAGATTTAGTACTGTACTAATGGAGAACAATTAATACCCCAAAAACAGTATATGATTGGGATATCATTTCATGCAGGTAGATAGAAACAACTCAAACAAGTAAATTAGCCTTAAACTATACAAAATAATAATAATAATAATAATAATAATAATAATAATAATAATAATAATAATAATAATAATAATAATAAAAAGTAATAAAAAAAATAAAAAAATAAATAATGAAATCCTCTTTTCATGTTATGCTTATATAAAAATGGGAAAATATGCATCATTTTGGTTTCTTCTATAAATGTTAAAATTTTCATTCATCTCATAGGCACAACCATTTATTGACCTCTCTCTAAACACAAACTGGCAACACCTACAAAAGACACGTACACACCATATGGAAAACATGCACCATTTAGGATTCTTCTATAAATGTTAAAATTTTCATTCATCTCATAGACACAACCATTTCTTAACCTTCTCGATCTAAACAGAAACTGGCAACGCCTACAAGACACACACACATATGGATTCTGTCTTATCAAAAAGCATCCAATATGTCAAAGCACAACACAACCACCTACCATTAAATCCCACCATCACAATGTACATTAGTAGTAACAAAACAAAAACCCTAATTTGTGACATTCAAAACACCATCTTGCTAAAATCAAGGTCTTTCTTTCCTTACTTCATGTTACTTGCTTTTGAAGGTGGTAGTATACTAAGAGCATGTTTCTTGTTGTTAGCCTACCCTCTATTGCTTATCTTGAACCATGACCATAGGCTCAGGCTCATGATTCTGATCACCTTTTGTGGGATGAAGGTGAAGAACATTGAGCTTGTGGGTAGGACAGTTTTGGTCAAGTTTTATCTTGAAAACTTGAACCTTGAAATTTATGAGTTGGTGTCTGGAAGCAAGAAAGAAGTAGGATCAAGGGTGGTGGTGTTGACTAGTGTCCCTAGAGTGATGGTTGAAGGGTTTTGTAAAGAGTATTTGAGTGTTGATAAGGTGGTAGGGACTGAGTTGCATTGTGTTGGTGGTTACTTTACTGGTTTTGTGGCTACTTCTGGTGTGGTTATGAAGCATGAAGTACTAAAGGAGTGGTTTGGAGATGAATGTAAGCTAGATATTNTTGAAATTTATGAGTTGGTGTCTGGAAGCAAGAAAGAAGTAGGATCAAGGGTGGTGGTGTTGACTAGTGTCCCTAGAGTGATGGTTGAAGGGTTTTGTAAAGAGTATTTGAGTGTTGATAAGGTGGTAGGGACTGAGTTGCATTGTGTTGGTGGTTACTTTACTGGTTTTGTGGCTACTTCTGGTGTGGTTATGAAGCATGAAGTACTAAAGGAGTGGTTTGGAGATGAATGTAAGCTCGATATGGGTTTCCAAAGATGTGTTCTTAACCAATCCAAGGTATAGATTCGCATAGTGTTAACTTCAAAATGATTAACATAAAGACTTATGGAGTAAGTATATATAACATGGCATTTAACTATTCTGTCTACATGCATTTCATCATAGGAAGTTTATGTGATGAGCAACGAAGACATGAAGACAAGTTCAAGAACACAAATGCCAAGGGACAAGTATCCGAAACCATTGGTATTTCATGATGGAAGGCTAGCTTTTCTACCAACACCACTCGCAATGCTTACCATGATTTTATGGTTCCCGTTTGGGATTTTACTTGCAATAATACGACTCTGTGCAGGCGCATTCTTGCCTTATAAAGTATCCATTTTGGTAGCTGGTTTAACAGGCGTAATAATTAGGGTTAATGAATGCGATTACCCATGCAAAAAGAAAACCAAAGAAGGCAAGGGTAGTAGTGGCGTTCTTTTTGTTTGCACACATCGGACTCTTTTGGATCCGGTCATCTTAACCCTGATTGTTAACAAGCCATTAACCGCGGTTACTTATAGCATAAGCAGGATGTCAGAGATCATAAGCCCCATTAAAACAATTAGGGTAACTAGGGATAGGAAAACAGATGAACAAATAATGAATAAGTTATTGTGTGAAGGTGATTTGATTGTTTGCCCGGAAGGAACAACTTGCAGGGAACCTTATTTGTTAAGATTTAGTTCGTTGTTTGCAGAGTTGACCGATGAAATTGTGCCGGTTGCAATGAACACACACGTAACCATGTTTTACGGGACAACCGCAGGCGGGCTCAAGTTGTTGGACCCAATTTACTTCTTGATGAATCCTCGGCCAGTCTACCAAGTTCAAGTGCTAGAGAAATTGGCCAAGGGGCTCACTTGTGGTCTTGGAAACAAGTCTAGCCATGAAGTGGCTAACCATATTCAGAAACAACTTGGCCATGCTTTAGGGTTTGAATGCACAAAACTTACTAGGAGGGAAAAATATATTATGCTTGTTGGAAATCAAGGGATTGTGGATGATGGCAGTAAATATACTAAAATATAGTCTTCATTAGGAAGGGGCCCGTGAACCCTAAACATGATAAAAGGCAAGATTCTTAGATAAATGGCCAGTGATCTGAACTCTGATGTGGTACGTGGTGTTGGTTCGTTAAGGTGTTTATCTTCGTACGTGCTCATCTTTATCTAAACCGTACACAAAACTCTTAAGGTCCACGGTTCATTTTTCTAGTTGATAGATGTAAAATAGCTTCCCCTAATAAGCCTCATTGGTCTTGCAATCGTAACTTGATTCAATCGGGTCCTTGTAAACTTTTCTATTCTAGATTCTTGCAAGTTTTCTAATGTATTGCCCCAGTTAAAATAAAATTGTCTCACCATTTGATGTTCGCTTTTGTGGTGTCTCATTTAGTTCAATGGTTTTGTGGTAGTGTTTATTTTGTTCAAGCGGGTCTTCAGGTGTGAGGTGATCCTTGTTTTTGTAGCGATATATATTTTCACTCAAGAAAGCAACAAAATTTTAACTCAAAGATCATACAGTGACCCTTTCCGTGAGAGCCGGTACTGAGAATTTTGAAGCCCTGGGCAAATTGATTGAAAAAATGCCCGAACTACATGTTGTAAACAAATATTATGCAACTAATTCAAATAAATAAAAAGATAGGTAAATTCTATTTTTTTGAAATAAAAAGCTGATACCAATGAATCTTTATACACTAGCAGATTAAAGATAGGTACATAGATTATCATATCTATTTTCAATAAAATGTTTAATTGAAAAAGAAGTCATTTTAGCTCACTATCCTATGCAAAATGTTTATTATCTTCATTGTACTATCAGAATTGAAAATTACTTTTAGGGCAAATTATTAAAAAAACTATTATACTTGCCACCTTTTCATCTTCTTGGTAGTGAACAAATTTTTTTCATTTTCAAGGTAATAAACTCGTATTTTTTTCATCTTCAGGGTACTATGTGACTTGTTAACCGGAAGACACCCACCACCACTACCCAGAAGATGAATTTGTGGCAAGTATAATACTTTTTTTTTATAATTTGCCCTACCCATCACCACCCACTCCGACCACCACTGCCGCTCCGGCCACCTCACCTACCACCCACCTTCTCCTTCCTCTCTCTTCATCCTTCCTCATCACATAAACCATAATTAAAAAAAATAATAATAATAAAAAAAAATAATAATAATAAAAAAAAAAAAAAAAAAAA
>LBNU01015165.1:0-34499 GCA_014162995.1 Artemisia annua | reverse complement strand
ATTGTACATCTTAGTTCTGAGATTGTACATCTTGGGTCTGGACTGTGCTGCGGATTTTGTTCATCTTGGTTATGATTTATTCATCTTGGCTGTGAATGTGGGTTTTGGCAGACTTTCGTTAATCTTTGTAAATTCATATTTTATGAATCGTAAGTCGTTACGGGTCGCACCACCCGTCATTTTAAAGGTATTCGAGTCTAGTTTTATATAAAAATAGTTTAAAGGTCTGAATGTTTAAGGACTTTTGTCAACGGTCAAAAGAGTAACAGAGTGTCTGTTAAAATGAAGTCGCTTCCGCGTAAAAGTTTTAAATTTTGGTCAAAGGGGGCACGGGGTGTTACATTAAGTGGCACAAATCAGGTGGGCCAATTGACTTGTTAAGCTAAATAATGACAATCTATGATGCAACATGTAGTGACACTTATCTTTATTGAATTCGTTCTCCATCGTCACAGGCTACGACGAATTTGGTAAAGAAAGGTCATGTTGGAAGTAGTTAATTAATGTATTTCTATATAATCATTGAAGGGAACTTTGTATAGTTGTACCAGGCTGAGACAAGTTTTGCGTCATTAATGTGTTATAAAGAGTAGCCAAGAAGTTTATAACAAAATTGTGGAGAATGTTAAGTACAAATTACAAGGAGTAATTGTGAAAGATAGCTTGACAGTAAGAAGTGTGGAAGCAAAGTGGAAGGTTAAGTGTAAAAGATTGGGAAGTAATGGCTGCTGATATGGTGTCTAATGAAGAGAATGAATCCTTTTTGGTCTGGATTACTTTCTGAGAGATACTGGAGCATTTCTCAGCATTTGTAAGTTTTTTTGATGACATCCAGGGAAGTTTGGTTATGGATATACTACTGTGAATGAACTACACAATATTGGTTTTATACCAATTGGACCTCTATTCTATAACACTTATAGTTTGAGATTTTTTTTAGCTCCTCAAATAGATGGCCTTGTATCTTGATATTTGGTCCTTATTATCATGATGTTTCTTGCTTTTTTTTGGCATTTGGCCTTGGGAGGAAATGCTTTAACAGTGTGTAACATTGTGATGATATTGGACTAGTTTATCATAAAGTAGGTTTCATATTTGGAAGGGAATGTGAGCTAAGGAGGGGTAGTGTATGTAGTATGGAATAGTGAGGTGTGCAAGATGAACCTACTTGGTCCATACTATACATTACCCACTGGAGGATAGGATGGTACTCACTGAAAGGTATGTGTTCCCATCTATGTGAAGCCATTGTAGTACATGGAAATGTAGCATAGATGGTATAGCTCTTGCTGGTGGAGAGGTTATAGGTTCCTAGTGAAGCCTTCCATCTACTCTGTCTTAGCTATTGTGGTGGCTATTGTGGTGGCAGGTTGAATAGCTTTGATGAGAGATGAGAAGGAAATGTAGCTAGATGGTATTTTGGTGCTTTTAAGGTGAATGAAGAGTTTGCAGGATCAATACAAACTGGTGAAGTTTGCCTGCATTACTGTTGTTCTACATGAATATATGGAAGTATTGGATTTGGTTTTTGTACTGATAGATAGTATGTAGACTTGTTATTGTTCTGTTGGTTGTATTTGAGTAAGAGATTAGGCATGTCTAATTCTCTTGATATCATTGATGTAATGATTCTTTGTGTTAATAATATATATTCACCTTTGGCACCCAAAAAAATGTGTTATAAAGAGTTGCAACATTGTCTGTATTGAGTCGCGATTTTTTTACTATAAAATAACCTCCACTAGCCATCAAGGATCAGACTCTGTCGCAAAATTTATCATAATTCACTAAGGCCAAAAAGTCTTAAAACTTGGCGCAACTGAATCTGTAAACATCGACACTATACTATGTCAAAAATGACCAAAACAAAGACTCACCTGCGGAAAGTTTCTTTATACTAGTAATAAAAATCAACTCCCTAGAAATCTACATGAAAAACATGTTGGTTAACCCTACTACTAACATGTCCAAGATAGGAAGGGGAAAAAAAAAAAAAAAAAAAAAAAAACCCCATAAGATCATTCTCTCAATCAGTTGAGAATCTTTCCACTGAGAAGACTCATGAGGATGTTTAATTCGTCTAAATTTGCTTTCTTCACTAAGCTTATTAAGGTGGTGTCAGCTCCTGTGGGCAAACTGACTTCAGTTGCGTTTGGGTTGTTTTGATCTCGAGTGTTAACAAACGGGCTCCTACATACATCTTCGGGTTGAGTGTTGAATCCACGTGATCCCCAGTACTCTTTAGACACATGATGCCTATCCATCAATTGAATTCCCTATCAAACGATATAAACAATTTGTTAGCAAAAAAATGAACAAAGACTTTTCAAACGGGTTCCCGCAAAGCGGAGGCTGCGAGGACTTTTGGAGTCAAATACCACAATGTTTCAAACTTGGTTATAAAAGCCAAGTTTTTGAACAGAAGTTCCAACCCACATTATCTATTTATACACTGCTCGCAAAACTCTCTTTATCGCTATTTAAGGGTCTTTTTGACATTCACTTAATAGTTGGAAAACTGTTATCAAGAAGGATACCGTTGCTATTAAAGGGAACCATCCACATTTATGTTCAAGCTTTCCAATTTTTATTCATGGAAACCGAAAATTAAAGATTACCTGCACGATGAAAGATGATGAAAATCCGAACATTTTCATGCCATTAAGACTTCCAACACGCTGCAAAGGGGGAAGCTTTGATATTCCCAATTTACGTCGTTTTGATATCTCTTGATTAATTCTCTCCCTCACCATTTCCCAACATTTCTCAGCTGATAAATGGATAAATGCTTCACTAGGACAATTCTCCAATGAAACCTTTGAAAAGAAAAAATTGGTGCTTTCATAAGTTTCAGATTTATTGTTTAGTACACACGCTACACTACAATGATATCAAACTTTCATCTTGAAGAAAAATTGAAAAAATGTGAAGGATTCTCGATACCATAAACATAGGTCTATCCCTTTCCGCATCCAGGATTTCTGAAATGTAGTAGCACACATTACTGGGATCCAAAATATTTAAGTATTTTACCCGACTCCTGAACCCTGCATAAACCACAAGGTACAGCAATTCAATAATTTATTTTTCTTGTGGAAAGCAATTATTGCCTAAAAAAGGATAAAAGTTTATTACTGAAAAACTGAAAATTTGGACAAAACGTGTTTAGGGTCAACCCAACCCTGACTCGTTTGGACACCTTTATTTCCATAAGTAAAAATCCCACAGTACAGCGAGGCTAACCTTTAGGGTAAATGGCACGATTATCACACCACAACTTTCCTGATTGCACATCTCCAAATTGCAGAAGCTCAACTTCAAAGTTTCGCTTGAGATCAACCTTAGTACCAGGACCATTATCTTTTGAGCTACCAGTCTCATCTACCCTAGAAAAAGTTTCTTGATGGGACCCACGCGCAAGAAATACCGGATATGGTGTAGAAGCAACATCAGCCACAGCAGGCGTAATAGTTTTGCTAGATACAGCTTTTGTGGAATCATCCTCATCTTTGCCATCACTAGATTTCATGGTTTCATTTTCATTCAATAAATCTTTTTGCTTTTTGGATAACGACACTGGGGATGGTGAAACATCCTTCCTTGCGTGGTTAGTTAACACAAGTCCATGATCACTTTTTGCCCATCTATAAATTGCACTTAATTTCCCTTCTAAAGCTTCCACCAAGATTCCTAACTCGCTCATGTCATAACGGAACAAGAAAAACTTTGAAGTCGATGAACACGAGCAAAACTGCTTTGCGTGATTCAAACAAGAATACTTTGCTGGTGAGCAATTGTGACAACCTGCAGCTGAGAGATGAAGGTCAAAATAGCATACACTGCATTCTCTCTCGTTTGTGGAATCGAACGTGGCTTCCATTTTCAATGATTGTGAACCTGCGCATAGAAAATCTCGTCTAACACGCTCCATCTCCACACGTTCCTACACATAAAAAAACCTTGAGTATCTGACCATCTGTAACACCATAACAAAGTCCGCAATTACGTTGACCTCAAAAGTCAAACTCGCTATCTCAAGTTATGCTCTAGAGTACAGTTGGCAATGTCAACCTGTTTACTGAGGTGTGGGTCAAATTGGGTTTGCTTCATGCAATGCGAAAACGGATTAAACTTGGCCAAAGTCTATTTTTTATGCATACTCCTAAATCATGTTTATTCAAATATTTAGATTATAAGTTTAGAGGAGTTCTTTCTATAATCATAGTTATTTAGTTAACACAGTAATTATCTACAAAAACTTGAAGATAAAAATGAAGAGGAGCCCATGAAGGTCTTAAATGGGGTGGTTTGACCTCAAAAGTCAAACAAGATAACTAGAATAAATATGCATATCGTAAATAAATTACCTTAAGGACTTTTGTTAGGACCCCATTCTTCCCACAAACTAATTTCCATTTCAAATTTGCAGGCGTATTTTTTCGTAGTAAATTCATTTCCCACTGAGCTTTTGCAGCATCTCTCGCAGCTCCAAGTAAAAGTTTATCATGAGAAATAGACGTTTTTCGACCCTGCTCACGATAAAGCTCGATTGCAGTATGCCCATGAGGCAGCCAATCAAAAGGTGCCACATTAACAGCCTCTGCACAATTAAATCCACAGTTGAACCCCGAATGATATGACCGAGGAAAAGTCAGCACAAAATCTCCAGGATTCTGAATGCAACGGTAGACAGGAACCCCCTCGGAGTTTAGTATCGTTGGCGATAGCTGTGTGACCTGAAATTTTACTAGACTCTATAATTTCTTTTATCTTCAAAATAAAAAATTAAAAAGATTAGGTTCATAACATTAGATTCAACTGTTAATGACGGTTTAATCCTTAAATTTTCACTCATTGCATGATTTAACCTTTCCTTGGCGATACTTTTAGCCTGCAAAAACATTTCCAAAAACACTATAACTCACCAGCTTATGAAGCAAATCGGGTTGAGCTGCAAATAGATCCGGTAATTTTTTTCTCATAGCTGCCTCAAATTTAAGAGCATCTTTTCCAGCTACACCATACCACATTTTTGGAGCACCACAATGCATGTAACTAATCGAATATAAGTTATGATCTTCAACATGCTGCAATGATCAAGGGGTATTTTTAGGTATTTGACTAATTGTGTCAAAATAGAGTAAACAAAATTTTGTAACCCACCCAGCAAAATGATGAAAAGCACATCCCGATATACAACCAAGGAACCAGAACACCCGATATATCACTACTTTCATATGTAAGTAATGACCCTGGAAGTTTAGGGATGTTGTTCAAGTTCCAACCAGATCTAACATACTTTTCATCTGAACCCGTAACTTGAGACGGTGCGCTGGGAAAACCGCTACCAAATGTGCATGTTTCCACATCAGCGCCATAAAGCACCTATAATGAAAGTCAAAGGAAAAGTCAGATTCAGACTCAAAGCCAAACAAGTAGACTATAATCAAATGAGTAACAAAAATGCAGAAGCTCGTCTGGAGGTGGTCAAATTGTTTGAGATTTGACCAAACCGTATTATTATAGCATAAATTCATAAATTATTTTAATAAAAAAATTAGTATTATTGTCAAGAATTACAAAATAATCTAACTAAAAGTGTTTTAAAGTCAACCGAAACCGACCCATTTTGACCCATTACCAACTAACCCCGCCCAATGAGCCACCTCTTGGTATGTTTCAAACAAAATACCTCAATTTCTTCTGTAGGTTTCTCTACTATACGCCAAAATTCACCCTCTATATTTTCTACAGAGGGTTCCCACTCATCTCCAAGATCACGATCACTCCCGTTTTTCCTGAAATATTGTGCTTTGAAGTCATCCGCATATTTCTTGAACTCATCAAGAGTGAAACTTGGACCAGGTTCAAACCCAAAATCAGCTTCAAAAACCATGGGCTCATCCACACTCGACCCATTATCAGTTTTGTGGTCAGTGCCTTTTCTTATGTATCTTCGTCGTTTTTTCTTTTTGTGGTCATTTGGTCTTAACAATTTTCTCAAAGAATCCCGGTTTTGAAGTTTATCAATCCTTTGGATTCGGGTAAGAAAACTAGAATTTTCCCATACGGCTTTATCTTTTAGAGGGCATGGAGGTTTCCACGATGAAGGTGGAACTATACGGCATATGCCATATGCTTCTGCTTTATCACGTATACTTGCAATGTACTTTAACGTATCCTCAAACTCCTGAAACCATCATAAATGATAATGAATAATGTGCACATTATCTATGCATAAGAATTGGACAAAAAAGTGTCAACGGTCAACCCAACCGGTCCTTTTAGCCCTGCCCCAATTTAACCCATACCACAATTGGCCTGACCCACCCATATTTCAGCATCTAGATAGAAAGTTAAAGACCTCTTCAGTCGGGTAAAATACAGGAGCCTCTGACAAATTTGGGACTCGGGCCTCTTCCGGGTGCCATTTTGCAGTGACCTAAACACAAAAAACTTTTAAATGTTAGCATACACATAAACAAAAAAGATTAGCAAGCTGTATGGAAGATATAACCTTTTGGCAGTTGCTACACTTTTCGCACCCACGGATAACCCCCTTAGGCAGCTGAAACCTTGAAGCATGATTCTGCATTAACAATAGATGGTCATATATTGAAAGATACAAAAAAACAAGTGAATTGTTGTAGGTTTGAGGAATTACAATCTGATCCAACGGCTTATGATCGGGCTCATCTTCAGAAGTGCAATCAGATATTTTGTAATTTATTCCTGATCTACGTCTGCTAGACCTCTTTATCTTCTTACCACTATGAGACACAATCCCCGGTTCATTTGTTACACTTGTGGAAACTGACGAAGTTGATGCATGTCTACTTTCATTTGTTCTAAAAGGTGTAAAAGACTCGAAACCAGGTGGAACTAATGGAATGTCAATGCCCTCTTCTTTGACATAAAGACTTATGAATTCTGTCCCCATTGTGACAATCAAAATTTGCTGAAGAAGAAACAGGACTCGAATCAATTAACTTTCTCGATATTCTTAAATGGGTCGATGTACAGGTCAAACTAAAAAAATCAGACAGAAAGAGAACAGGTAAAACTAAATCAAACTCTAAAGTTTAACATACATCCTAAATCATTTCATTCAAATACATAAACATTTTCTTGTAATACAGATTAAAAAGTGCTTAGTCCTTTATAGCATTAAAAATAGAGAGAAAATAAGGTTTACGGTCAAACAAACCAAAATTCATTAACCCATTTTGACCCGTTAATCAACCCATCCAACCCGCCCATCTTGTCACTTCTATGATAGGAATCATACATCAACAAAAACATTAAATTGATTCTCTAAAGTAATATATACCATTTAGTCAACAAACACGTCAAAAATGATTTCTGAAGTTGATATATCTAATTAGTACTATCTCTTAAGACAATGCAACCAATGATTAAATACATAAATGAACTTTCATGGTAAATCATCTATTAATAAGGTTACGATTAAGCTCCTTTCTATAGTTGATGATAATATAGTACACAAATTCTAATCATATATATACAAAAAGCATCTGCAATCCTAATTCCGAACCAAGATAATAAACATATGAAATGGATCATTATTTCAGTGATAAAAAATTACAAATCAGAACTTTTAAGGACTTACATAGCCTTTACCACCAAAGTGCAGCTCTTAAGCCCTGATGTTGAATATAGCTACAAAATTCAGAAACACCAAAAAATTTAGTACAAAAAACAATAAATCACATATCCAAAAATTTTAACAACCAATAAGTTCACAAGCTAAACAGGTTAAGATATTCAAACCCGACCCAACGCGACTCATATGCCTTGTAGTACATTACATATCAAACATGATATCATCAATCAGAAAATAAATATACATTCCTTAATTTGCATGAAACATATGGATCAGATAACTAGCTAAGCTAGCCTAAAGTACAAAATAACATGAAAATAGTAAAACTAGAAACTAAAAGCAAATTTCTAGAACATAAATATATCTATGTACAAAACATATACACATTTCATAATATCTTAAAGTATTAAAAGACTTATTTTTTATACCTGCTAGTGAATTTATAAAGTCTTACTAACAAATTTTCTTGGATTGATCTGAATAGATTCAATGTGTGAAATGAAAGGAAATTTAATGGTTTGGTCAAGATTAAAATTCTTGGTACAAAAGTTTAATGTTTTTACTACTAGGAGCAGTCTGGTCATGATATGAACTATATTAAACTAAAGTTATAATGTTGCATTAACTAGATAAGATATTGGTTCTTGAGTTGTCACAGGTTTTTTTTTTTAGCTTTGTAGTATATCAAAAGACATAAAACATGGGATTGGAACATTGATTCATAAAAGTAGTAAGTTGACGAGAAACTAGTGAGATATTGACGAGATATTGGCGAGATTTTAACGAGAATTTGACAAGTAAAGGTTTTAGAAGAAGTGTTTACTGTTTAATTATCTTGAATTTGGAATTGCATGAAGTAATGATAAAATAAGTAGTTTTATATCGTAAGTTATCGTGTTGGAAGCTAGATTACTATACAAATAATTAAAATATCGCGTTACTAAGAAATGTAGAAAGTAAAAGAAGAATACGATGGGCTTGCGTTTGCTGGTTTCGTTGCTTGTGGTTTATGAAAAAAGAAAAAGTATTGGAGGTTGAGAAAAACTGACTTTGACTTGTTATAAAAAAAAGAAAAATGTTTTTCTTTAATTCTATCTTTAAATATAATAGATGACCATATTGACCACAAACTTTTCATTAACGTGAGTAGAAAAATCAAATAATAATAATTTAAAAAAAAAAAAAAAAAAAAAAAAAAAAAAAAAAAAAAAAAAAAAAAAAAAAAAAAAAAAAAAAAAAAAAAAAAAAACAAAAAAAAAATAAACAACATTTGCTAAATATCGGCGGACTTAGGGGTTCTCGGGGTTTACGAAAACCCAATTATATTTATCGTATAGTGTAAATTTTCGTTAAAAACCTAAATTCTCCAACCTAGTCTATAAATTTTGTGTCATACAAATACATGCATGTTTTGTTTAGTTAGCTTATTAACATGTCTAAAGAAATACATATTTTCTTAATTTGTTTACCAGTTTGAATGAAATTGTATATTTTAGTTCACTTTTATTTCCTTCATACTCGTAAAAAAAATATGTACCCGATGACTTAGAGTTCTAAATTCGAAATATTCAGTTACAAATTACCTGCATCTCAAATTTAACTTCTTTTTTTTTTTTTTTTTTTTTTTTTTTTTTTTTTTTTTTTTTTTTTTTTTTTTTTTTTTTTTTTTTTTTTTTTTTTTTTTTTTTAAGTTATTTGCATTTGTAATTGTGATGTTCATACTGCATTTCAATAGAAAGTTAGATAGCATGTTAAGCAAACGATACTTTTGAATAGGGAAATGATTTACACACTCCACTTTTTATTGGGATACTTTAATGTGTGCATCAGGCAGTTTTACTTTAAGTACAATCTGCTTTAACTGCTTGTACATTGGAGTGTCCCAATAAGAATTGAAAGTGTGCAAATCACTTCCCTTTTGAATATGATGTTTAAACAGTTTAAAGGATTATTAAGGGTCCGTGGTATCACCGCGAGTGTGGCGAATGAGGGTACGATTTCATACCATTTGCATTTATTTGGTTGAGGTTTTGTCCCACAGCATTCTGTTGACACCTTAACATATAGAACGCCATAGATCCATACACAATTTTTTTTTTTTTTTTTTTTTTTTTTTTTTTTTTTGGGACTGGTGGATTTTGCCAAACCATTCCTCGGTGGGGCCCCCTAATTCAACACCTAATTTCACTCACCCTACTCCTTTTTTCAATAGTTTATCAATAATCATCAAACGCCAATATTTAACCAACCAACATTCTTTGAATTATCGAACTCATTCCTAACCACCATATTATCATACCACATATCCATTGCCGATTCCTATAAGCAAAACCAGCGACCGGGCCCTTAAGGCTCGTTTCTTTTTTTCAGATATAGGCCTTATATAAGTATGCTGGTCCCAATATGGGCTCCCACGTCTGTGTAATGGGTTTTTTTAGGCAGGTGCAAGTTTTTTTTAAGCCTTTGTGATAAGAGAGTTGTAGCATATTTGGTGGTAAAAAAAATAAAAAATAAAATAATAATATATAATAATATATTTACTCATTTGGGAAAAAAACGCCCCCTAGAATTTTATTAGAGATTCTTCATAGATATTAAATCTAAGTTTTTTTTTTTTTTTTTTTTTTTTTTTTTTTTTTTTTTTGCCACTAATGACATTATTAAGGTTGTACTTTATTTTAGTGTGTCAGAATCACTCCAACTTGGCACCAAATCTTATGTTAAAAATTATCCACACAGTGGTTAAATTTGGTGGGAAATATCACAAAATCATCAACTTGTTCAACCATAACCTACCCAGCAAAAACAACTGACATCCAATAAATCTCAATAATCTTTGCCTTAGTAAAGCAGCAAGCTTGAGCCTTGATCTTGGTCTGAAAATACGACACAACCCGACTCTCCAATGTTGTCTAAACGAAGACTTACACCATCGATTATCATAAACGCTACGTTACTCATTCTAGTTTCATCAAATTCCTTCACATTTTCTCATTATACTAACTTTGTTCACAAGAAATGTCGAAATGAAACTCACATTCCCAAGAATTTGGTGTCATCTCTCCTCCAAGAACTTGTTGAAAAATCTAAAACTTCGAAGTTTTACCAAACAAGCACAGGTGATGACACATTTGCAGTCTCGGGCATATTTCAATGCCGAGGTGACCTCGCCAATGAAAATTGTCACGATTGCATATTGAACACTATTACAAAATTATCTTGTGCTTCAGGAGGTTCTCTAGCTCGCGTTCAGCTCAAAGGTTGCTACATGAGCTTAGAGCCTGAACCCGAGCCTCAGCTTGAACATGAGAGTGGTAAGACTAATGATAGGGTGTTATTTGGTGTACGGAAAGGTTACTTCCAACACAAGAAATGCGGTGAAAGGAGGTCGTGGTTTGAGGGTTTGCAGGAGGTTAGGGACGCGGCGTTTGAATTGGTCACTAAATGTGTAATGAGTAGTCATATTGGTCATTGTGAGACAACACATGAGGGGATGTACGGGATGGGGCAATGTGCGGGGAGTTTGGAAGAGTGTGAGTGTGGAGAATGTGTTAGTAACGCGTTTCAAGTGGCTCAAGATGAATGCTGGGGATCTGATTCAGGAGAGGTTTATTTGGAGAACTGCTTTATTAATTTTCGAGATAATCAACCTAACCACGGTGGAGGGAGATCTTTTCAAGGTAAAAGTGCACATCATAGAATTACGGCCTTTCAATTTCATAGACTGAAAAACTGTTTTGATAACTTGTCGCTAACTGTATTTTGTGGCATTGCCGAAAAGTTTATGTATGTGAACACTCTTAAGGCTTCACTGCATAGAATGTTATAGCGACATTTATTATTTGCCAGAACACTTTTAAGTGAATTCAATTAAACTAAAATATAATTAAAAAAAATAAAAAAAAAAAAAAAAAAAATAAAAAAAAAAAAAAAAAAAAAAAAAAAAAAAAAAAAAAAAAAAAGTTGCCAGAACATTTTTTATGAGATATATACGAGTTCATTTCTCAAGTTTCGGTGAACTTTTCATTTGACAGAAAATAGCGTTGGTGGTGGTTTGGCAAAGGTGGCAGCGATGGTGGTGGGTGTAGGTGTTGCTTTAGCTCTATTAACTACCCTTTGCTTCTGCATTAGATCTTCAAGAAAAAAACATGATGGTTAGTTCCTCATAAATCTGTCTGTTTTCAATCCTGCCCAAATTTTCGCAAAGAATTTAAATTACATTGTAGAAGTATCTAATTAACTCTTTTCATTCATAACTTTTGGTGCAGATTGGTGAAGATTGGAGTTTATAAAAATTGCAACATCTTGCTAGACTTGTTTGGATGAATGAAAGTTGATTACTTAGATTAGCCTAACGATATCATTAGTTCAGTAAATATGATTGTATATTATCTATCAAATTACTGGTAGCATGTCAAAGAGATTGATATATGAGGTCTTAAGAAAATAATAACAAAAGTACTATAGTTTCTTTCTTTATGATCTCCTATAAAATTTTATATAGTGTGGCGACGTACAAAATCATTATTAGCTAGGGCGTCTGATAAAGTTCTTGGAACAGGATGATGTTGTTAATGTAAATTTTATAGGCCCAAGTCATCCTAAATTTAAGAATATCAAATGACAAATGGTTTATTCTAATTGGAATGCGAGATTTAACTAATTTAACAGTGTTGATCAATACAAGATGTGAAACTAAATAAACTCTTAACAGTAACATGCCAAAGTACAAGATCATTACGATAAAAAAATGACTAGAAAACCTTAATCATGCCGTTTTACTGGCAACTTCCTTTTGCATTTCTGCACAATACTCGAACAAGCTTCCATCATACAAACGCCTTACAGATTCTTTCGATAGATAACCTTCTGAATCCTTCGCAAGCATATAAAGGACTCCCCATTCCATCTTGCTTGCAGTCCTATATTTACATATAAAAGTTAAAACCATCACCTGACAAAAAGTGTCCTCGTTCGCAAAACATTAAAAAATAATAATAATAAAAAAAAGAAAAAAAAGACAATAGGAAAAGAGCATCATTTTCTTTTCAACGATAAAGCGTTGCTTAAGTAATTTTGATAACTAATCTTAGAGAAATAAGGTGTGTACCAGCCGAAGAAATCAAAGGCATTGCGACTTGCATCAGTCATATGCCAAAGTTCTTTAAAGCTGAGTTTGTCCGGCTTCGTGAGAGCATATTTGCTGAAAATGTTCTCTAGGTTTACAGGAATAAACCTGTCATAAAAACAAACCATTCTTACTTACCAAAGGCTTCATCAGCAACCAATTTCTTTGAACTAAAAGAAAGCTTGAGTTTGATCTCACCTTCCTTCAGTGTCATAAGTCCCGGAATCACTTCCATGCTTAGCCTTGTGTATGTTTTCAATGTAAATTGGGAACAAAGGCGACGGCAGCCATGTCTACAACAAGAAAAGATATATCGAACCATTTCGTTTTAATGACAACAACCAAAAAATAAATAAATAAATAAATAAATAAATTAATTAATTAAGGACAGTCCTGCCTTTTAAAGTGTGGCAAATTATATTTTTTTTCTCAGACATCAAAAGGTACTTTAACAACTTACAGGTAGAGTGGCATAACTCATAGCTCCATGTATAAGCATCGTGAAGAACACACAAGCAAACACATTGAATCCGAGATCACAAAATCCTGAGAGACAATAGTATCAACTAACAGACTTACAGTTGCATTTTGATTAGTCGTCCATTAATATTTATTTCCTTTGTTTTACCTTCTTATCACATCTATGTACAGAACCATCTTATGTTTCTTTCATACCGTCTTAAAATAATTTAGATCAAAATGATATAAATTCATAAATCATATTTGTGTGTGTTCAAAGGCGAAATAAAATGCCAATAATTGAAACTGTTATATTTCACTTTCAAAGCACAACAAGCGATTCTGCAGCAGTTTTTAATATATACGGAATTCCATAAACCACCCTAACAATCTAAAGTACCAGTCATTAACCAAAATGAATTGTTACTCAGTATTATGGAAGAACTTACCTTTAAAAGTTTCCCAAGGGTAGATGATACCATTATCATCTTGATCAAAGAAGGCCACATGCTGCTGAAGAACAGACATGTTACGGTGCTTATGCCCCCATGTCCCATTGACGTTATCCGTATCTGGTGCAGCCAAAGCCCGAGCCAAATCTAAACAACACGTAAACCACGAGTTTTATCCCAAATCCATTCAAAACGGAAAAATAAAACCACAATTATAATCTCAAAATCAAATTCCTACAATTCAAAAAACACAAAATAGAACTAACACTACAACAAATTAAACATATATAAAATGTTTGTGACATTATCCATTTATACTTACAAACATTTAAACTTTTTATGCATAATATCCAAACGCGAAGAAAATACTAAACTTTGCCTTCGCACTTTCTAGTGTATAGATCAATATCTGATACCAAATTGTTCACACGCGATTAATTAGTATCACATTTTTATGTGTAAATATTATATAAATTTAAAACGTTTAGAACTGAAGAAATTGATAACATACAAGGTTTAGGGAGCTTGGAATCAAGATCTAATCTGAGTTTTCTCTGGGAAGTAATAGGAGCCTTCTCGGCAACGGTCAACATTCCATCGGCAGAGGCCTTTAGAGACTGGTTTCCACCAGAATTGTCACCCATCTTGTTACTTGATCTTTGTAGGTTAAGATTAGGAGAGTGTGTGTAAAATGGTTAAATTACTAATAATATTACAGTTATAAGGTGGTTTCTCCTTTGGAATCGGAGGGTTTGTTCATATGATTTTGAATATTTCATGATTTCTAACCCTACTTTCGTGGTGTCCTTGTTTTGCTTACATTTTTTCATGGCCATAATATTGAGTTTCCTTATATCATTTTTGGTTATTAAAATTTGATAACTTCTTTTGAGATGAGATCTATGCAAAACAAATATCACTTAAAAAACAAATAAGTCAATCTCAACCATCCATCCACCTTTCATCTAATGGCTAAAATCAAATCAAAAAATAACAAAGGGAGGGCAAAATTGGCATTTTAGCTCATTTAATATAAAAACCCACTTTCCACCTTTTTTTAAAAAACAACATATCTTGCAAACGGTAAATCTTCAAGCTACGAAAAATACACCATCGCGACGAGAAAAAAATTATCTTTCTATAGATATGCATTGTTATATACTTTCGACGAACCTTTTTTTCAAAATTTCGTCCAGAAAAATCCCACGGGATTCGTAAAAAATCCCATGGGATTCGTAAAAAGACGATTTTTTTTTCAAAATTTCCGTCCAGAAAAATCCCCCGGGATTCGTAAAAATCCCATGGGATTCGTAAAAAGACGAATTTTTTATTTTTTCAAAATTTCCGTCCAGAAAAATCTCACGGGATTCGTAAAGAAATCCCATAGGATTCGTAAAATTCAAATTTCCGTCCGAAAAATCCCATGGGATTATGGGATTCTTTGGTGCATCACATAGGATTCTTTGGTGCATCCAATGGGATTCATTGTGAATCCCATGGGATTCATTGTGAATCCGGTAGGATTCTGTATGAAATCACAATGGAGTATTTTTTTTATGAATTTGCAGTGACAACTGACAACATATAGATTGTAAGGGCAATATCTACATGAATCCATAATAATAAACACAATGTAAACGCATTTCAAACCAATTCAAAATTGTTGCATAAAAAGAAGAGAAAAAAAGTCATTTTATCCTATTTAAACTATTTTCCTAAATACGGAGTATATTAAATATGAGTATGGGACACTAGCATTCTTTTCCATCTAATAAAAAAACTACCAAATCACAAACCCCTACACCTTTTATCTCCACTATCTCTGCAATAAAACCATTAAATAATAAAAAACTACCAAATGGTGCACTGCTACTATCTCTTCTTCTTTCTCTTCACATCAAACTTACCAAACAACAATACCAACATCAATAACCAAAACAAACAACAAAACCAGCCGGAACTCGGACTCGTTAACTGAGTCACACCACATGAACTCAGCCGGAACTCGGACTCGTTCCGATTCATTCGAGTCACCTAACAGCACCGACACCAAAATGTTTCCGATCAAAACGGTCAACACACCAAGCGCGTGCGCCACCAAATCTCTTTCGTTTTTCATTGTTTTTAACCTCCGGTAACTCTCAGATCATAACCGTCAACTCATCAATCAAGATCTTCGCTTTATTCATATCCGACGAATATTTCGGCGAACCAGCTGCTTTCTCCGGCGAATATTCCGTCAAACCTTTAACTGCTCTACTAATCAACATCTTCGAATTATTGGGATTTTTGGAACCGGTGGTTTGGGGATGTAAGAGAGAGATGAGAGAGACAAGTGTGAGAGTGTGTAGTGTGTTTAGGGGTTAGGTAGAAAGTATTGACTGACGAAAATGCCCCTCAGTATATTTATTCATTTTAATCTAAGCCATTGGATGGAAGAAGGATGGATGGTTGAGATCTTGTTATTTGTTCTTTAGATAAATGTTGTTTCGTATTGAACTTTTGTCAACTTCTTTTAAGTTGTGATGTCTTGTCACGTTTCATTATTTTTGTATAATTTCTTCAAAACGATGTGAGGCTAGACAATGTTAACTTGGAGTATGATATATGATATTGTTATAGTTTTATAAAGCTTTTCTAGTCCATCACCTCGAAAAGAATTCTATCGGCCATATTTTTTTACTACTAATTCTTATTGTTCATATAGTATGATATGAATATACTACATCAATTCTTTATGTATGAAATGATTCACAAAACATAATATACATGCATGAATGTGCCCTAGTAATCAAGCATTGTGATATTGTTTAGACAAGTCTTACTCTATAGATAGAAATTTATAAAAGAGTTTTAATTTAACTTATCTTCCTGTGCTTCGTGAGTTTGGACCTATTTTATATTACTAGTAAAGTACCAACGCAAAAGGGTGGTAACAAAAAGATTATAATTAAGGATTTTTTATTTTTCTTATGATTTGATAGATGGCGGGTTTTAGTGATTATCAAATATATTATAAACATTACCCATGCTTAATTTGATTGTTACAAAATTGAATACTCTGTCAATATTAAGATGGATGTTACAAGTTTAACTATATTTTGAACAATATTAAGAACATGTCACAAAAAGTAAGTGTGTAACTTAAATTTTTAAAGATTTATAGAAAGTACGTCTAAAATGCGTTTTACAGTATGATGTACGATAAGATAGTGTTAAGATTGCCATCATCACAAAAGATGTCAGGTTGAAACTTCAATATTTATAGATTTTGAGAATGATTAGGGAATGAGTCAGAAACAGTGACAGGAGTGTTTGGCCGTTTCTAATGGTCTATATAACTAGACTTCAACTTAAATTAGCATAAGTATAAAAAGACTTGTTGATAATTAAATCAGATAGCAAATTCAACAAGGTTCAAGTGAGAGGCAACTTCAAGAAATTAAAGACAACTTGAAGAGAATGAACCAAAAACTAAAGACAAATGAATCATCAGGAATTGGCAATACCCTAACGATCATATCAGTTTTTTGATGAACCGAGCATAGTTTAACTCAAAATATCTCTTTGATATTTAGACGGGAATTTTTTCGAAATAACATATGAGCGGGAGAAAGTGCATTCTTGAAAAAGTTAAGACAAATACGAGTTGATGAAAAGTCAGTGAACATTTGTCAACATTATTCTCAAACACATGGTTGGTTACTTTCCAATAATAGAAACATTAAATTGAAGATGTACTTATCAATTGAATATTTGACATGTTTCAACAACCCAAACGTGACATACTTGTTTGTTTGCCTATATGAAGAGAATGTTGCCCGGAGAGAATGTTAAATCTTTCATATTTAATATCATATTAAAGAATAACATTTACTTTCAAACTTGAACTAGTTATTGTATCTAATCATATTAGAGACTCATAATTCACTTGCAAACTCCGACTCTTTTTGAAAATATTATGTGAAAAGAAACAATTACTTTCAATTGGCCTTTACAGAAATGCCANTAGTATCATTTTTGGTTATTAAAATTTGATAACTTCTTTTAAGTTGTGATGTCTTGTCACGTTTCATTATTTTTGTATAATTTCTTCAAAACGATGTGAGGCTAGACAATGTTAACTTGGAGTATGATATATGATATTGTTATAGTTTTATAAAGCTTTTCTAGTCCATCACCTCGAAAAGAATTCTATTGGCCATATTTTTTGACTACTAATTCTTACTGTTCATATAGTATGATATGAATATACTACAACAGGGACGGAGCCAGAAACAAATATTACCGGGTGCACAAATTTTTTTTAACTGTAGTATAATAGAGTTTAAGATGCTAACTAAATAAGACTAAAAACACATTTCGATGGACCGGGGTCATTTAAGGTACATTTGGGAAAAATCGATGTTTTTTCTTAAAATTAACACTACGTCGAAAAAATTCATAGGTGTCCCGGGCACCCACGGGACCCCGCCTGGCTCCGTCCCTGTACATCAATTCTTTATGTATGAAATGATTCACAAAACATAATATACATGCATGAATGTGCCCTAGTAATCAAGCATTGTGATATTGTTTAGACAAGTCTTACTCTATAGATAGAAATTTATAAAAGAGTTTTAATTTAACTTATCTTCCTGTGCTTCGTGAGTTTGGACCTATTTTATATTACTAGTAAAGTATCAACGCAAAAGGGTGGTAACAAAAAGATTATAATTAAGGATTTTTTATTTTTCTTATGATTTGATAGATGGCGGGTTTTAGTGATTATCAAATATATTATAAACATTACCCATGCTTAATTTGATTGTTACAAAATTGAATACTCTGTCAATATTAAGATGGATGTTACAAGTTTAACTATATTTTGAACAATATTAAGAACATGTCACAAAAAGTAAGTGTGTAACTTAAATTTTTTAATATTTATAGAAAGTACATTTAAAATGCGTTTTACAGTATGATGTACGATAAGATAGTGTTAAGATTGCCATCATCACAAAAGATGTCAGGTTGAAACTTCAATATTTATAGATTTTGAGAATGATTAGGGAATGAGTCAGTATAAAAAGACTTCTACTTTAATTAGCATAAGTTCTAATGGTCTCTATAACTAGACTTCTACTTAAATTAGCATAAGTATAAAAAGACTTGTTGATAATTAAATCAGATAGCAAATTCAACAAGGTTCAAGTGAGAGGCAACTTCAAGAAATTAAAGACAACTTGAAGATAATGAACCAAAAACTAAAGACAAATGGATCATCAGGAATTGGCAATACCCTAACGATCATATCAGTTTTTTGATGAACCGAGCATAGTTTAACTCAAAATATCTCTTTGATATTTAGACGGGAATTTTTTTGAAATAACATATGAGCGGGAGAAAGTGTATTCTTGAAAAAGTTAAGACAAATACGAGTTGATGAAAAGTCAGTGAACAGTTGTCAACATTATTCTCAAACACATGGTTGGTTACTTTCCAATAATAGAAGCATTAAATTGAAGATGTACTTATCAATTGAATATTTGACATGTTTCAACAACCCAAACGTGACATACTTGTTTGTTTGCCTATATGAAGAGAATGTTGCCCGGACAGAATGTTAAATCTTTCATATTTAATATCATATTAAAGAATAACATTTACTTTCAAACTTGAACTAGTTATTGTACCTAATCATATTAGAGACTCATAATTCACTTGCAAACTCCAACTCTTTTTGAAAATATTATGTGCAAAGAAACAATTACTTTCAATTGGCCTTTACAGAAATGCCGAAGGGTCACACTGGTGTATAATAAATAGAATATGCAAGTGGGAATAAAAAATATAGTAGTATTTTCATAGAGGGGTAAAATGGTAATTATCTTAAGCATATATAAAAAACTACAAACCCTAAAAGGGTTGTGTATTCGGCCGACCCTTAAGGGGAAGTTTGACTCTTTGTCAAACTTGTATTACGGTGCAATTAGGAAAGGTTCGCATTCCAATAATTACAAACCTAACTTAAACTAGAAATCAGATTAATCCTCTAATCCCTAAAATCTCCCCTCTCTACCCTCTTGTGTTTGACTAATCGGCAAAACCAAAGGGTCGAAACCCTTTGGTCGATTCCCAAAGTCGACTTCTAGTCGATTAGGTTTTACCCGTTTTTGCATTCGCCATCTTGCATAGGTTCGTAGCACCAATTCTACATGTGTAGTACCAGTGGATACCGGACGTGGTTCAAGTGGTGATTTTCCTCAAGAACCCTAAGAAGATTCGTAGAGCATCAAGAACAAGAAGAAGGCATTTTGTGCTGATCAACAAAGGTCGTAGAGCTTACGTTATTGCAGGATAAACAAGTAACTATCCTAAACACTTTTTATGTATTAGTTAGGTTATAACTATGATTAAGAGATCTGTGTACAAGGGTTTTGATTGCATGACCTTTATGTGTTTATTTCCCGATATACATGTTTTATAGGTCATGTGGGTGACCACCAATACCCTACACTTTTGAGTTTGCTTGAACACATCTTATTGTCATTAAATAGTGTTTTTTCCGCACAATACTTTGTAATTATTTTAGTTCATTTTTAGTCCATCCGTCCCATACTAAGTGTCCGTTTTTAAAATGTACACAAATTTAGAAAATCTTACTAACTAGACTCTTCACCAATCAAATATCATCTCTACCCACTAACTTTATTTTCATTGATTGAAAATTAAATGTGCACTTATTTTTGGATATTTCAAAATAGTAATGTAGATACTTAATATGGATCAGATATTAAAGAACTATACCTAGTTACGCCATATACATGTAAATTAAAGACTTGTCTATTTGTGTTTAACCCGTTTTATCATTTATCACAAAACTATTATGAATTAAAGAACTATACCCAACTAGGCCATATACATCTGGATTAAAAACTTGTATTTTTTGAATAACATGAAAACGAAAATCTGTCTACCTCATCAATCTTAATATACATCATGGTTGTTACGATCTTGCTCCTGGGCGCCCTAGGATCTTACGATAGTACAAAGCAAAAACAATCCCGTTTCTACATAAGTTCTTTGCGAAATAGGATCTCAATCTTGACCATATAATATTAAGATCTCGTTCGATCCGATCTTACCTTTCACGAACCACAAGTTATAAAACTATACTTTATGTATTAAGTTTTGTAGAATATGAAAAAACAAGAGACTAATTGTATTAAACACTTCATAATCATAAGTATGGCAACTATTGGACCTCCAACAACCAACCACAAGTATGGCAGCGATAAGGCATCTTTCGGATCATCGGCCTATCTTGCTTCGGGAGGTATTTACTGATTATGGTGCTACTCCGTTTCGTCTATATCATTCTTGGTTTAGTTTTCAGGGATTCGACCGTATGGTGACTCATACATGGAACTCCACTGTCCTTAATGACAGTAATGGGATGATTCGATTCAAAAAGAAGTTACAAATTTTGAAAAAGGAGATACGTGCGTATGTTGCTGATCAGAAAAAGAAACAGTCGAGCCGTGTAAATGACCTTAAATCTAAAATGAGCGATATCGACAACATATTGGATCAAGGAGGAGTGAATGATGACCTTTTTTTATCTCTTATGGAGTGTATGAAACAATTACACGATGTAAAGGCTGCTGATACCCGGGATTTTATACAAAAGGCAAAAATTCAGTGGGCCGTAGAGGGAGATGAAAATTCTAAGTTTTTTCACGGTATAGTCAACAGAAAACGAGCCAATCTAGCTGTCAAAGGTATTATGATTGACGGTGAATGGGTCGATGACCCTACTCGTGTTAAAGATGAGTTTTGTAATCATTTTGCTGCTAGATTCCAAGATCCAGGTAAGTGTCATGGTAAGATAAACTTTACTTTTCCTAATCGTCTTAATTATGAACAGGCTACTGAGCTGGAGAATCCAATTACGAGAGACGAAATTCGTAATGCTGTTTGGGGGTGTGGAGAAAATAAATCTCCCAGACCTGACGGATTTACTTTTGAGTTTTTCCGCAAGTTTAGGTCTGTTGTCGGGCCTAGGTCTGTTGTCGGGCCTGACAGCAGTTGAATGGTTTTTTGATCACGCTTCATTCTCTATAGGGTGCAACTCTTCTTTTATAGCCCTTATTCCGAAATCCTTAGATCCAAAATCTGTGGGTGATTATCGGCTCATTAGTTTGATTGGGAGCATTTATAAAGTTATCACAAAAATCCTTGCAACTCGCCTAGCGACGGTCATATCTGATCTCATCTCGGATGTTCAAACAGCGTTTCTTCCTAATCGACAAATTCTTGATGGACCCTTTATTATCAATGAGCTCCTTGCTCGGTGTCAACATAAAAAACAACGGGCCATGGTTTTTAAAGTTGATTTTGCTAAAGCATATGATACTATTCGATGGGATTATTTGGAGGATGTCCTCCATTCTTTTGGGTTCGGTTCTAAATGGCGCTCGTGGATCCGTGGTAGTTTAACCTCGGGTATGGCTTCTATCCTTGTTAATGGGAGCCTGACTTCCGAGTTTCAATTTCATCGTGGTTTGAAGCAAGGGGATCCTTTGGCTCCTTACTTGTTTATTCTAGTTATGGAGTCATTACATCAATCCTTCTCTCGTGTAATTGAAGCGGGTATTTTCACTGGTGTTAGGATTGATTCTTCGATTATGATATCTCACTTGTTCTATGTGGACGACGCGGTATTTATTGGCGAATGGTCTCAAGATAACCTAAAAGGTATCATGCATACGCTCCGCTGTTTTTCTTTGTTGTCGGGGTTATCTATTAATCTTAAGAAAAGTCATCTTCTCGGAGTGGGAATTCCAACCTCTTACACGCTTGAAGCTGCTACTTCGATTGGTTGTTCGGTTATGAAAGCTCCGTTTAAGTACTTTGGAGTTATGGTCGGTGGTAATACTTCTTTGGTCAAGACATGGGATGATACGATTAACAAGCTCAATATGAGGTTATCTAAATGGAAACTTAAAACCCTTTCTATTGGGGGTCGCCTCACTCTTCTTAAATCGGTTCTCGGCTCCACCCCTATTTATAATATGTCATTATACAAGGTTCCTAAGGCAGTTCTTAATTCAATGGAAGCTATTCGAAGAAACTTTTTTAATGGCATTCGTAACGATGAGAGGAAGATTACTTGGGTTAAATGGACCAAGGTGCTTGCGTCAAAAAAACAAGGTGGTTTAGGAGTATCTAGTTTCTACGCCCTTAATAGAGCTCTCCTAGTAAAGTGGGTGTGGCGGTTTCTATCTCGTGACAATTCTCTATGGGCTCGGCTTATTTATGCCATACACGGTTCGAATGGGCATGAACTTTCTGCTTCTCACTCCTCGGTTTGGAGCTCTATCATCAAGGAAATCAATATCCTCAAGACTCAAGGTATCGATATTATTTCCCATTGTAAAATCCGAGTAGGCAATGGTAGGAGTACGAGTTTCTGGAATGACTTATGGATTGGTGATTCTCGCCTTCGTTATAAGTTCCTGCGCTTATATGCGTTGGACATCAGTAAAGAGTGCACTGTGGCCGATAAGATGAATGTTCCTTTTACTTCTTCCTTTCGTCGGGAAGTTAGAGGAGGGGTTGAATCTTTGCAGCTCATACATATCCGCGACCTTCTTGGAACGATGATTTTGTCTAACATGGAAGATAGATGGATTTGGGATTTGAATGGGGACGGGGAATTTTGTGTTAAAGATGTTCGTACTTTACTTGATGAGGCTTTCCTCCCAAAAGCTGATTCTCCTACGCGGTGGATTAAGACAATTCCAATTAAGGTTAATATCTTTGCTTGGAAGGTTTCTCTTGATCGCCTCCCTACTCGTTCCAATCTGGCTCGAAGGGGTGTGTTGGTGTCTTCTTTATCTTGTCCGATTTGTAATGTTGCCCACGAGGACTTGGCTCATCTTTTGTTTACTTGCGAATTGGCGACAGAAGTCACACGTTTAGTCTGTAGATGGTGGAATTTGGTATGGATTCCTTTTGATTCCTATCTCTCTTGGCTTTCTTGGATCAAGGCGCTGCGGATGATTTCTAGTATTAAAGGTGTGCTGGAAGGAGTTTTTTACACTACTTGCCACTTGGTGGGGTATTTGGAGCTTCAGAAACCAAATTCTTTTTGCGACCAAAAAACCTTGGAAAGAAGTTCTTTTTGACGATATTGTTATGCGTTCGTTTACTTGGTGTATTGCTAGGGGTAAAAACACTTTTAGATGGGATAGCTGGCTTCGGCACCCTTATTTGATCTCTTTGTAATTTTCTAGCTTCTTGCTAGTGGTTTTTAATAAAGTTGCTGTTCAAAAAAAAAAAAAAAAAAAAAAAAATCATAATTTTGACTTATATTATCATAATATATATAATAATATGTGGATTTGCATAATTTTAAAACACATATTAAGAAAATAACATTAAATAGAATTTTAAGATCTCGATATGATCTTACGATCACGATTTTATAAAAGCGTAAACTATCATAGGTAGGATCCGATCTTAAAAGCCTAGATATACATGCTGTGAGTTTTAAATTGGGCAAATTATTAAAAAAAGCATTATACTTGCCACNAAAAAAATCATAATTTTGACTTATATTATCATAATATATATAATAATATGTGGATTTGCATAATTTTAAAACACATATTAAGAAAATAACATTAAATAGAATTTTAAGATCTCGATATGATCTTACGATCACGATTTTATAAAAACGTAAACTATCATAGGTAGGATCCGATCTTAAAAGCCTAGATATACATGCTGTGAGTTTTAAATTTATATATTACATTACAAAACCTGCTAGACAAAACGTGACACGTCCAAAACAATTGTTAATCAATTTAGGATCCCATTCATATTCGTTTTATGAATCAAACAGTCGTCATCGAAAAGATTCGTGACTTCAAAGAACATAACTCTAGGTTAACGTGTCAATTTTCTAGAATAATTAAATACTTGTACCAAAATGTACATTTTCTATAGTCAACTGTTTAACTTGCGTATATATACGGAACTGATAATAACAGGCTAATTTAAAATGTGATTAACTTGATTAACTTTGGTGAGAAAATGATATGTCTATGTTTGGTTTTTATAAATGTTAATATCATATAAGGGTTTAAGGCAGAATTGCATATATATCCCTCCCAAAGTTAATAATACATATATATCCTTTGTACAAGTTTTTGATGCACATTGTACAATAGTTTTTATGCAGGCTTTGGATATATATGCAATTATGCATTTTCGGAAGGATATATATGCAAAAACCCCTAAGTTTAAATTAATAAATAGCTGTTACATGTATTTGAGAAATGTGATGACATGAGGTAGTTAAAAAAAATTATGTTATTTTTATCAAATATTCTATTTATATATATAAAATTTTCGCCAATTACCAATCGTTTTAATGTCAACTTTGACTTTGGCCTACATGTTAGTTTTATACTATGTTTCTATAAAAATAATTCTATATATTCGGAAGGTCACGTATTTATTGAAATGTCTCACTTAAATATTAAAATTAAAAACTCTTTTGTTGTATGGGAGTAAGTAGATGACGATGTGTTCAACTTGTAATAAGTAATATCACTTTCTTGTAACATAGCTTGTAATAAAAACATGAACTTGTTCGTTGTTTGAATGAGGTCCGACTTGACATTTTTGACAAATGTTATTTCATAGATGAGCAACATTAATTTGTCTGAAAAGTATAAAAGTTTGTCTAATACACGTGAACGGGTGATTTTCATACATAAAAGAAGCATGGACAATTCTAAAAAAACTTTTAAATGTAACCTAGTTGAAAACTCAATTTGTTACATTAAGCCCAAGAATACCATAATTAAAATCCGAGCCACGAAGTCGTCGATTATCATATTATCAATACTAATGTCACCACAAAATCCTACTAATTAAAGTTGGTTGATGTAAGGATGTAACTACAATGATACAATTAAAAGAATAAATCAAGAAAGTAAAACAAGCAACAACACATCATCAACACATGTAAACACAGCTTAGAGTTAATACATAGTTAATTCAAGATCGAAAGTTAATTCATGCAGCTAATGTACTTAAAGGAAAAGATGATTTGTTACCAATTAAAAGTTGCATTAATCGTCTATATCATACTATCTTCGTCCTAAACTTATTGTCTTCTGATAAAGACACACATAGGTTAAAAAAACATAATTATTATTGTTTACTCTTTCTTACTTTTTCTACAATGACGTTTTACCTTTAACTAATTAATTAATGTATTTTTTAAAATTTATAGTAATAATTTTTTTTGAGCAAAATTTATAGTAATAATTTAATATTAGAATAATTGGGACTCCAAAAAGTAAACGTGAACTATTATAACGAAATGATTAATTTGTATATTTTTATTGGTACTCATGACCAAAAATACAAGAAATGACTTTATATGAATCATGAATTCATGATATCATCTATAATAGTCTTCATAATCATTTATTTGGTTTGATTAAGTTTCTTAAAAAACTTAGGTTTGATTTTATACAAACGTACAATTAACCTTTTTTTAAGTGACACATATCCACATTTTTATATGGAAAATACTAGATCCACCTAAGGTTTATAAAATTTCAGCCACTCGCTGACGTGGGAGTGTTGATTAGTTGGTTTTCTGTGGGCCACAAAAAATCAACCAATCAGCACTCTGCCACGTCAGCAAGTGGCTGAAATTTTGTAAACTTTATGTGGGTGTAGCACACCTCTTTTTATATTCCACTTAAATTGTTCACCTTTTCATTCCATTAAAAACCAACTCTATTCCCCTACTTCTCACCACACCTTTACTCCCCTACACCCTCCAATCCCCACCGTCCAATCTCCACTCAATCAAAACCAACGGTCAAGATCACCTCAAAACATAAAAAAACACAAAAACAATAACAAAAGACGTGGTGTTGTGTGTTTCTCATCATTCATTCAAGATTAGAAGACTTACAACAACACAAACACAAACACAAACAACAACAATTGTACTTTTGCTTTGTACTTGTACGAGGAAATCAAGGTTTGTTTGTTCCTTAGTTTTTTCGAAAATCTTGAAATTATATAAAGTTATAAAAAGATTCGATTTTTGATGGTTTTTTTTGGAATTTGATTATGTGGGTATGGTTTGATTGTGGAATTGGAGATGGGTTTTGGTTTGATTTGATTGAATTTAATGTTTGGTTGGGTTTTGAAAAGTGTGAATTTGGGGGTAAATTTGGTAAAAAGTGGTAAAAAGTGAAGCTTTTTGGGGTTTTGGTTGATTTTGTTTGAGGGTTTTGTTTTGTGATTGATAGGGTTTAGGAATCTTTAAGTGAAGTAGGTGGTTTTGGGGATTTAGGGGGTGTTTGGGATTGGTTATTAGTTTGGTTATTTGCTTATTGAGCTTTGAAGTAGTTGAAATAAGCAGTTTGTAATATGCCCTTTTACAAATCAAATTTTTATAATTACAAATGATCAAATAAGCAGTTTGGACTTTGGAGTAAGAAATTACGATATGGACTTAAAAGTTTGGGTAAGCAGTTCCAAACACTCCCAACATGCTTATCTGCTGTATAAAAACGGAATAAGCTGTTTATAATTAAGAAATCTTATCTCAGCTGAGGACGCATATGTCATGTGTTTTTTAAGTGATTATGTGATTGGAATAGCCAAAACTAGATAGTCGATTAGTCGTTTATATGTGCTGCAGAAGATAGTGTTTGGATGTGCCGCTGCTTTCTGAAGTTATGATAGTTAATTACTTGTTTTTTTGAGAATTTTAATGAAGTTGAGGATTTGTTTAACATCTAATAATATACATAAGCGATAGTAACTGATTATTAGATTACCGCTTTTAAAACATAATGCCTAACACCCACTGAAGGTTAAGCTTCATGAGGGCGTTTTTTACAACTTGAATACTAGGAACACCTATTGATTCTAACATGTGCCCAAATGCGGCCAGGAACATACAATTTGCTNGGGGGGGTTGTAAAAGGGACACCTATTGATTCTAGCATGTGCCCAAATGTGGCTGGGAACACACTATTACTATGTACATGTTAGTTAAGCTGTTTAAGTAAGCTCAGTGTAAGACATAGGTTCAACGATAGAACATATCTCTTTTGTTGCTTGTTTTGTTATTACTATCTTTACATGACACACACACCTCTTATCTATTATCAGCTTTTTAGTTTCCTTCCCTAGGCCCGGTAGCTACACCAGTTTACTCCTATGGCCCTATATATGTGTGTCTGTTTTATAATTGTGCTAGTTTTAGTTGTGATTTCGTTCCATGTAAATTTTTATGTATGGTCCTTATAATGAATTAAAGGAGAGTATAAAGAAAAAGAAAGGTAGTTTTGTTTATTTGCGGTCTGGGATTATATGCAAATATCTGGCATTACAAATGGATCTTCAAGAAAATATAACCCTTCTATCTTTTATCTAGTTGTGGCACAATGGACGGGTCAGACGGATTGGAAAATGGGTTAAACGGGTAACATTTTTGGTATGGATGGGTTGGGTTTGGTTGAATCTGGAATCCTTACTGTCCAAACTCCAAAGTTGGAATTTTTTAACCAATAAATAGTTTGTCAATCGTGACAACAATCAAATCATTCTATTGATAGCATAGTATTTTGAGTAATTTCTTTTTGATACTTGGGGCAATTTCTTGACCTGCTTTAAGCATATATTTCATTCTGACGTGTTTGATAAAACATGAACGGTTCAACCCTTTCACAAGTAAATGGGTCAGAAATTGACATATCTGGTTTTTGGCTTTTTGCTGTCTTGACCAACTATTTGTTAACTTTTGTTTCAGAGACATCACAATAGAAATGCATCTTTGTAGGAAGACTGCAACAATCGTGGCTTAACTTTGACCAGTATATACGTTGACTTGGCTCCAAAGGGTCTCTCCATCAACTTTTTTAATTTTATGAATGGACAAAAAATGGACATACGAACCCGTATGTCTTCAACCATCCTTTAAAAAACAGTTAAATCATATGGGTGCTTCGGGAGCCATGTCATCACAAAATATTCCACTAGTTTCTAGGTCTTCAAGCGATACAGTGCCGTTTCAAGTGAGCCAAACATCCAATTTTGTTAATGCACAGCCAGTGACCGTAATTGGTCAAAGTAATGCTATAACGTGGGGTACAGAATCACTTGATGATCTCCTTGAATTTCCTGAAAGTGTTATTAGTGGGAATTCACAAATTGAGCAACAAAATGCTTTGAATTCGGCTGGCGATCATGGTAGGGGACATGACTCGAATTGGCAGCACTGGGATCAGTTAATGAGTGTTGATGATAATATAGAATCGAACTGGAGTGAAATTTTGGCTGATGTTGATGTGCCAAGCCTAGAACCAAAGGTATGTTCCATTAGTCCTTTTAGGCTCTTCACATAGAAATTAATGTGTATTAATGAATAAAAAACCTACGCACTTTTCATGTGTCATTTTTAATCATTGTACTTCTCTTTGTAGATCTGAGTTATCAAAAGATGGGTTTTTGCCCTGTTTCAGTCATTTTGTAACCCGTTTTCTTAATGTTTCTATATAAACCTAAAAGTTACTCCATTTTAATCTGTCATTATTATATAAAAGTTGGATGCTGGTTTTAATGTGGTTTTCGGCTAAAATATTGACTCATAAACGACACAAAACCGTCTTTTAACATACAAAAATTGTTTTGGGTCCTCAATGTTATATATGGAAAAAGTCACCAAAATTACACATTTTGACTCGAACCTACCCACCCATTTTGCCAGTTCTAATAAAACTTAGTATCTTTATGCAGCAAATTCAGCCAGTTACTTCTCGCCCTCCTGTGCCAACTATAGAAGCATGTCCTGTTGGCAGCCCAACACCTAACGGATCCTCAATTAAACCTCGTATGCGTTGGACACCAGAACTTCATGAATCTTTTGTTGAAGCAGTTAACCAGCTCGGTGGTAGTGAACGTACGTATCTTCATTTCATTTTTTACATAAATTTGATAATATATTTAGGTGTTTGGATGTGCATTTTGAAAGTGATTAAATGATATTTAATGAACTTTTTGTAATAAAAAGGGGCTTAAAAGATAGTGTTTGGACGTGCTTTTGCTGTTTAAAGTTCTAGTAATTAATTAGACTTTTGAGTGTTTATGAAATTGATAAATAAAAGTAGTTTTTCTATGAAAATGGAGAGTTTTATCTGTGTAATGCGAGGAAAAGCCTTTTAATTATGTTAAAAGAGGGTAAGCGTTTAATTTTAGCTTACCTTTAGATAATCAGTTTTGTTGCAGCTGGAACTAATCTGATTATTCGACCCCAAATAATCATATAACCAGAAACAAAATCCGCCTATGCAAACACTAAAAATTGATTATTGCAACTTGAAGTTCATGACCATAATAGTTTTAGAATCCAAATCCAAATACCCTCATTAGAGCTCACGAGCATATCATTTCTGCTGCCTTTTTTTTCTTTGACTTAAAGGAGCTACGCCAAAAGGAGTTTTGAAGCTTATGAATGTTGAAGGTTTGACAATTTATCATGTGAAAAGCCATTTGCAGGTACGTAAGAAAGTTTACTTTTTCTGACCATCACATCACCATACTTAAGAGTCTCACATGTTGACTTTTGAGGTTAAAGGAGTTAATTTTTCGGACTGAATATTGAAATTTTTTCCTAGCTTTTGGGTTAGCGTATTTGGTCCAAAAAATAGTTGGTTTAACCCCCAACTTTTAGTGGGACATTCTTTTCATGCTCAGAAAATGACTTTCTGGAAGCAGTCCCCCGACAGTCCCATCCCCCCCACCCCCCAACACACACTCACACTCTCTCACCACCACCAATACCCCGCTCCTGTGGGATTGGGCGTTGTTGTTATAGTATGATGACCTGTTTCAGATTGATGTTTTTCTGTTTTTTGTAGAAATATAGAACAGCCAGGTACAAGCCCGAGTTGGATGAAGGTAATTAGTATATGTTTTATGTTGTTCTTGTCGGTCTGTATCTTGCGGCTGCCAATATTAACCATTTTAAGCAGTCCCTTAATCCTACGGCGGGATTGGGTATAGTACTATAGTTATTGTTTGAACTAAAAAACGTAAATCAGTTTATTGATAATTTGACCATGGAACTAAAGCACAACAATTATTACTTAAGTACAGATTACCCCCACCGAGTAAAACATTAATTTTTCAAAATTATGATCATTATCTAGTATTGGTTAATGAATTGTGAGCTTTGACAAACTTCATCCTAGATAAAAATGATAAGTCTGATGTAAAGTTCTGGACGAACTAGTATTTGATTGAGAAAATGCTAAATTATCGTTATTTGTTTGATATTCTTGATCAGGAACTTCAGAGAAGAAACCGACTTCTATTGATGAGATTGTCTCTATGGATATTAAAAATAAGTTAGTCTCTCTTTCTCTTCTCACACATAAAGTGTCCAATGTCGCTGTTTTTGTTGGGCGAAGGGTGTGTTGTTTATGATACATGCTAGTGTTGCATGGATCCCTACAATATATCTTTAACGAATTCACTTCTGATTAATATGTGGAAATAGTGATGATACTGTGTGACTGTGTTTGTCAGAAACATAGCTAAACTGTGAAACTTATGTATTTGTTTTTAATGACAGGAGTTTGGGGTTCACGGACGCCTTAAAATTGCAAATGGAAGTTCAAAAGCAACTTCATGAACAGCTCGAGGTATGCCAAAACATTAAATTATTACTTCAATAATATTGATTAAATTGTTTTTGTAAATCTTTATTTATGTAAAAATAAGTGGCGTATTAAATATTCACAAAAACAATAGTTCGTAAAATGGACGAAATTTGGTGACTCAACCTGTTAACCCTACTTGGCTCGTTTCGACCTTACTAAATAACATGTTTCCGAGGACTACAACATACAATCTGATCCTACTGAAACAGTCACCTGATAAATATTTATTACCTTTGTTTTCAGATCCAAAGAAACTTGCAGTTACGTATCGAAGAACAAGGGAAATACCTTCAAATGATGTTCGAACAACAAAGAAAGATGGAAAACGAAAGGTTAAAACCCTCATCATCTAATCCAGACGAAGACCCTTCTCGATCAAATGCAACTGAAAAACCAAATGACGATAAAGATAGCCAGAAGTCAAAGTCAAAGTCAACCTTGCAAACAGAAGAACAAGATGTTAACAAATCTAACATCAACAAAGAATGTAGTCCACGCATTTCAAAGCGTGCAAGACCTGATGATGATGTGGCATCGATGCCTTGATGATTTGTAGCGATTAATTTTGGAACTTGTTCGTTTGTCCCATTTCTTTTCCTTATGCTGAAAGTTGTCAAAAATTTTAGGGCTTTTGCACTTGGAGATTGATTCTGGAGACCTTGCAAGTACTTTTAGGTTTTTCGTTTATTAAAAATAATATTTAGTCCACAATAAACATGTTTATGTTTAAAATTTGTTACGGTTTTTTTTTGGCTTATTTTTCTTGTGTTTATGTGAAACTGGTTACTTCTTAGCCTCAAATTGATGAAAAATCAATGTGTGCTCTATGTGTGCCAACCTTTTCATTAAACAGTGTTCATGTGCCTTTTAACATATCTTAATTTTCACTCACGCTGACCCCATTCTAGAGGTGTGTTGTTGACCTGATTACGTATACAATGGTCAATTTTACTTACATGTCTCATCGCCAATGGTTTGAGCAGTAAAATGTCAGAAAAATTATAAAGCAGATAAGAAAAGCGCTTGAATAGTATTTATATAAAAAAATGTCCAAAGAGGTGAGTTATTTTAGAAACTAGTTTTTTGTTACAAACTGAGGGACAAATCTCCACCATTCATATAGTTTGATCTAATGGTAGAGATTAACCTAAGATTTAATATGACAACCTAAGTCCATGTTTTTTTTTTTTTTTTCCTTTTCTTTTTGTCTTTCTTATTTATTCATTTTTTTTTTTTTTTTTTTTTTTTCTTTTTTTTTTTTTTTTTTTTTTTTTTTTTTTTTTTTTTTTTTTTTTTTTTTTTTTTTTTTTTTTTTTTTTTTTTTTTTTTTTTTTTTTTTTTTTTTTTTTTTTTTTTTTTTTTTTTTTTTTTTTTTTTTTGTTCGCGCCTTCTTTTTAAAAAAAAATCGCCTTTTTTTTTTACGTTTTTTCATACATATTCGTCGGTTTTTTACGTTTTCGCCAGTTTTTTTTACGTTTTCGCCCGTTTTCATACGTTTTCGTCTGTTTTCTTACGTTTTCGTCTGTTTTCATTCGTTTTCATACGTTTTTGCCCGTTTTCATACGTTTTAGTCCGTTTTCTTACGTTTTGGTCCGTTTTCTTACGTTTCCGCCCATTTTCATACGTTTTCGTCTGTTTTCAGACGTTTTTGTCCGTTTTCATATGTTTTCGTCTGTTTTTATACGTTTTCGCCTGTTTTCATACGTTTTCGTCCCTTTTCATATTTGTTCATTCGTTTTTATACGTTCTCGTCTGTTTTCATACGTTTTCGTCCGTTTTCATACGTTTTCGTCTGTTTTCATACGTTTTCATCTGTTTTCGTCCGTTTTCTTACGTTTTCATCCTATCTCCTACATATTCGTCCGTTTTTGTCCGTTTTCATTCATTTTCGTTCGTTTTTAATTGTTTTCGACCATTTCAGACGTTTTCATACGTTTTTGAATATCACAAGTGATATTCTGTGATAATCTGAATATCACTTGTGATATTCATAATATCACAAGTGATATTTTGTGATATTCTAAATATCACTTGTGATATTTTGAATATCACTTGTGATATTCATGTGATATTCAGAATATCACAAGTGATTTTCATACGTTTTTGAATATCACAAGTGATATTCAGTATCACAAGTGATTTTCATACGTTTTTGAATATCACAAGCGATATTCAGTGATAATCTGAATATCACTTGAGATATTCATAATATCACAAGTGATATTTTGTGATATTCTGAATATCACTTGTGATATTCATAATATCACTTATTCTGAATATCATAAGTGATATTATGAATATCACAAGTGATATTTTATCCGTTTTCATTCATTTTCATTCGTTTTTAATTATTTTCGACCATTTTAGACGTTTTCATACGTTTTTGAATATCACAAGTGATATTCTGTGATAATCTGAATATCACTTGTGATATTCATAATATCACAAGTGATATTTTGTGATATTCTGAATATCACTTGTGATATTCATGTGATATTCAGAATATCACAAGTGATTTTCATACGTTTTTGAATATCACAAGCGATATTCTGTGATAATCTTCACTTGAGATATTCATAATATCACAAGTGATATTTTGTGATATTCTGAATATCACTTATGATATTCATAATATCACTCATTCTGAATATCATAAGTGATATTCTGAATATCACAAGTGATATTTTGTCCGTTTTCATTCATTTTCGTTCGTTTTTAATTGTTTTTGACCATTTTAGACGTTTTCATACGTTTTTGAATTACACAAGTGATATTCTGTGATAATCTGAATATCACTTGTGATATTCATAATATCACAAGTGATATTTTGTGATATTCTGAATATCACAAGTGATTTTCATACGTTTTATATTCTGTGATAATCTGAATATCACTTGTGATATTTGTGGAAAACTAGAAGGGGGGTTGAATAGTTTACCTCTTTTTTTTGTTAATTATCTTGTTAAAATCTTATTGAAACTTTCGTGTAAACAAGATTTAGATTTGTCGTTGTATCAAAGATAATATAAATATAAATGCAAAGGATAAGGAAAGAACAATCAAACCACAACACGATAGTTTAT
>LBNU01015164.1:61360-89944 GCA_014162995.1 Artemisia annua | reverse complement strand
AAGATCCCCTAGTTTTTCGAAAGATGATTGACTTCCTAGGAGTTGTGCCAATTAACTTAGCCATGAATAAGTGGAAAAGCGAAGGCGATAAACATAAATGGAATTGGGAAAGGCCACCTAAGGAAGGAGATGGATCATGGCACATAAAAATGACTCTATATGATCCGGATGGAGAGAAGTTTGAGAGGTCATATTTCACCAAACGCACCATTAGGACACTTCCAACCAAAATCAACCCTAAGGATGTCCTCGATGCGGAACTCACCTACGTAGGGTAGAGTGACCTTGAGTCTAGCTACAAGACTCGTTAATAAAAAAAAGCGCTTCTTGGTAGGCAACCCAAGCTTTGTGTGTTTATTTGTTTGTTTGTTTGATTTTATTTGCTTCCGTATGTATGTTTAATTTTTATTGTTATTGATTCATGTTTCTAACTTGTGAAAATGCTTTAATTTGTTTTTAACTTCGTTTTAACTACATATAAAGGTATTTTGCAAAAGATAAGTGTAAGGGAAATCCAAATCGGTTTATAAGAACAAATGAACATGAATCATAACAATATTAAATTGACATACATATTAGTAATTGTTGAGTCAAATGCTTGTATCGAGTCATAATGATATTTTGCAGGATTTCCAGGAATTAAGAATTGAGTTTTTCCAGAAATTTTCCGGAAACTTAATATGAAAAATCTGTCAGATCACTTCTGACAGCGTCAAGCTCCAGGCTGACGCCGTCAGGCTTAGTTTTCTGGAATTTTTGACAGTTTTGTTTTTCTTCTGGAATCGTAAAATGCTTTATAAAATCTCTAACTTATAAACTCCAGGAATCTGCAAAATATTCATTCCACAAGCATTATATCCTTATACAGATTTATCCCGCCGATGTTATGCAGGTTTTCGTGTTTGTTTTCTCAGGTTTAACAGGTTATTTTGGACAAGAAGATGATTTATATTTCGGAAGGGAAGCTTTGAGCGTTCATTTTCTTGGAAGAAGATCTAACCATGTTACCACTTTATCCACCGAGCGAATCAGGGGAGTATTTGATTTCATTCTTTACCTTATTTACTTTTACATCTTATTATTTGAACATTGGGGACAATGTTCATCTTAAGTGTAACGCGATGGGGGGGGGGGGCGGTAAATTACGATACCTTAGAGAATGCAATTACGCTTGATTTTTGGTTGTTTAATGGTAGATGTATAATAAAACTGAGAGAAATACCTGTTAGGGTAATTTTAGTGCCAAATTTAAATTTTTTTACAACATCTAGGAGTGAAACTTTGGTCTTAATGAGCGTCTCATGGATAGGAGTTATATGACTAGCACAAAACCGTACCACTAAAAAAGTAGGAAAAAACATACGGACTACCATCCCGTTTCTTTCTTTGTTTATTTTATGTTTATTAGTTTTTGAATTAGCGTTAGTCGAGTCTAGTCTTGGCTTAGCAACGCCATATTGTACATGTAATTAATCAAGATCTTTAACTCGCCACCAGTAAAATATCCCTTATCCAACAAAACCGTGTTTATCATATCCCTACACCTCATTATAACCCTTTTTGTAAAGCCCTCTTTGATAGTTTATCTTAGGTGCTTACGCCTAGTGGAGAAGGTTTTCGATCCTTTCCCAAGCCTATGGTAATCTATTTGCTATGACAGGTAGTGAGAGATATTGTTCATTTTCATTTATGAGATATAATTCTATGACAGCTGAGAGATGTGAGTATCTAAACACTACTTGTGAGGTGCTAGTGTGTAATCTCCGTGCTTATTATGATTGAAGTGGAACGATTATTTGTTGTAATTACTTTTATATTAGTGTTAAATGACCCCTAACTTATATTTTGATTAGAATAAAAGCGCATTTGCTTGAGGACAAGCAAATCTCAAGTGTAAGGGTATTTGATAAGGCAAAAAGTGTACCGCTTTTCGGGGGTCATTTAAGCCCTAAATCGTATTTATTTGATCATATATTGCCCTAAATCGTTCCTTTTGGCATTTTAGGTACTTTGGAGAGAAATTCTGGAAAAGGAAGCGTTTTGGACATTTTTGGAGCATTAAAGTGAAGAATTCGACAAAGTGCTAAAATCTGCTGGAATAGTACTCCAGACGGCGTCAAGCATGGAGCTGACGGCGTCAAGCCTTGATAGGCCAGAATGGATTTTGGGAGATTAAAGGGGGACGGCGTCAAGAAGGCCATCAAGAAACCCTAATCACGGTGAGGTGACGGCGTCAAGGCTATAACGTGACGCCGTCAGATCTGATTTTCTATATATATTCTCATAATTTTTAGTCATTAGGGTGGAACTTTTTAGAGAGAAACCCTAGACGATTTTTGCAGCTTTTTAAGGGTTTTATACCCTTGGATCTCTCAATGTTACATTAAAGATAAGTAATCAATTAATCATTCAATATGTCTATGTATTGTTTGATTCTATCTTGTTCTTCTCTTTTGTTTAACATGCTAGGCTAGGTTTTCTTTGTGTTTGCTTAGATCTAATGAAACCTAACTATTGATTATTGATTGAATGGTGTGTTATTGATTGTATTGGATGAATGTTTATCGATGTTAGGCTTAAGAAAACTGGCAGACTTCCAATTGGTAACATGTTATTGATTGTATTGGATGAATGTTTATCGACGTTAGGCTTAAGAAAACTGGCAGACTTCCAATTGGTAACATGCTTGAACGTCTTAAGAAACATGAACCAAGGTGTACTAAGGTTATTTGATTGTATTTAATACATGAGCGAATTCTAGTGATCCCATGGTAGGAGCTTCTTAGCCGGCTCGACATATGAGTGAAGTAGGAGCTTATAGAGTTGGGGAAGTCCGTACACACCCCCATGACCGTTATTAAGGAATACAATCCGTCATCCACACAATTAATACACACTAATCAATCGGTAAAAGATAGTTAGGGAGTAAGGAAATCTAAGTAACACACTTCTCTCCATATAGTTTTCACAAACATTTATTTTCTTGTTATTTTATTTTATTTGCATTAGTAGTTATTTAGGTTAGTTGACTAGCAACTAATTCCGCCCACTCCTTCAAACCTGAGATTTTTACTTGCTTTCCTAAAAATAATAAAATACAAAAAGAATCTTCCCTCACCCCTAGACCTATTAGAGTAGCTTTTCAATCTTAACGACACTATTCCCGCAGAGAACGATCAATCCCCCGGTACTTGCCACTACACTATACTACATCGGTCAGGTACACTGCCTGGTGGGGATTGCAAGCTTCTCAAGATCCCTTGAGAAGTAAAACTCTAGTGCGTGGTCGCAATCCCGCGCATCAACGGCTCACGTAGCTATCTATCTATCCTACGAGCAACTCTACTTCCACTAAATGGCCTATTACACATACTAATATATAGCTAATAATATGATCGAGTTAGATAAACACGACAATACCCCTAAAACATCATGAGACTAATCAAAAATCAAATGGAAACTAACCATCACATAACTAAACCAACCCAACATAGATACCCTCGGCCTATCCTCACGGGAAACATGCATCGTAGTCTTCACAACCACATGACCTGCACGCGCAGCCTTGGCTCTCACATACAACACAACAGTAGACACCACATAATGGACCATAATCAATAATGCGTGCAAATATATCACACACACTAGCATAACCACTACCCCACTCGGTACCGAATCCTTCTTCTTAATAAAAGCACAAGACCACAAAAGTGCTCTAGTGACATATATCGTGTAGGTTACCAATTTAAAAAAAGCAAACCAAAGCCCAACCGACTTATTCTTCAAACTTTCACATAACGATTCGAAACCATATTTCGATTCCAAAACAGCAATTGATGGTGCAAGTCCCCATATCACCATGTATAACAAACTTACAACTGCTACATAACACGATACTCTTACTTCCCAAAAATGAATACCTAATCCTAACAATGTGCTTATTAAAAGTGAGATGACAGTTAGTTTAATCATTCCTGCTATAAAAGTGGAGAGAAGAGGTGTGAATGAAGATGGTAATGATTCGAAGGATGATGAGAAGGTGAGTGTTGTACGGCCGATGGCCTAGTGTGTGCTGTAGGTGATTAAAGCTACTCCGGTGATGGTGGAGATGATAACGGCAACGAGTGTGGTTAAGGTTTTGAAGGTGGTTAGGGTTTGGAGAATGGTGGTGACGTCATCAGTAGAGAAAATGAGGAGTTGGATGAGGGTGGCGGTGATGATGGTGAGTGGGAGGAAGAAAAGAGAGAGGGTGAGGAAATGAAGTGGATTGGTGTTGTAAATAATGGTTGTTTAAAGGATAACTGTCGTTATGGTTAATCGAGGTGAAAGAACTTGTTTTGTTGAAAGAAGAAGGAAGGAGAGAAATGGTGTTGGAATTGAGTGAATTTCTGTTGAGGATTTTGATTGTTTGACGGAAGAGACGGAGGTGGTTCACGGTGATGGCGGTGGGGGAACCCATTTGTTATTGTTTTGTTTGGGGAAGATGAAATGTGAAATGAAATAGAAGGAAGGAAGTTGAGTATGATTTAACTAGTATACCCCTATGTTGTACTAGTATAACTTCTGTCTAGTAGATAAAATGGTGATATGTAGGGAGCGTTTAGTTGGGAGAAAACACCATTGTTTTCTATAAAATATTTTGTGAAAAGCGAGGAACACAGAAATTGCGTTCAAATCAATGTTTTCTAATAAAATGTTTGCAAAACACAAAATCCCATATTTCCAAACTTAATAAGGTAAATTACAAAACAAATTTTTGTTGTTTTCCTTGTTTTCCTTATTTTCCTTTGTAACCCACAACCCCTTTCCCCTTCTTCAAAATAGAAAATACAAACATTAACTAAACGTATTTTCTATATTTTCAAGTGTTTTGTAGAGATAAATTTCCCTTCTAAATTTTTACAAAATTGGAGATAGAAAACATGAGAAATTTTTCCCCAACTAAACGCACCCGTAAAACTTTACTAATTTTGTGACATGGTTTTTACTTTTTATATACGGTGTGCTGCTATTTATTTATTATTATTTTTTTATAAGTTAGATACACATTTAAACTTTCCATTTTAATCTTTAAATTTGATACGAGTTAGAAATTTGTTAAGAATAATCTAGATACACATTTAACCGCATCAATAATTTAATTGTTTTGCTGACCATGGTTGTGATGGTGGTAGGAGCCGTTGTTTGTTGTATGGTTTGTTTTATGTCGGGAAGGAGGGAACAGAGATGAGTAGAAATAGGAACAAATGAAGAAGGTGAGTGGATTTTATTAATTTACCCTTTCAATGTAATGTGCTTACTAGTAACATTTTTTTTTTCTTGCTAACAACAACCCTATAAGTTGTGGTTAATCATTCCATAATTTACAAATTAGCATTAAATGAACTAATATATTTCATAAATATACACATTTATGCATTTTAAACATGGAATGTTATATTAAACATGGTATGGTTGGTGTTCATTAATTGTTAATTTTTTTTAATTATGCAATGCTTAACCACAACCCAAATGGTTGTTGTTAGCAAAACCCGGGTACAAAGTTCAAATGGTAATTAGTTTTAACTTTTTCCACGTAACAAGGAAGGAAATGGATTTGCTTTCCGGATTCACCCTGGTCTTATATTGCACCTCTTTGATTAATACATGAGTAAAATGAAAATTAACTTTACTAATTCTAAAAGAAAGTAAAAAACAACTCTTTGGTCTTCTTACACAAAAAGATATAAAGCAACGATAGACATAGACTCACATATTACACAAAATATCAACACATACATGTGTCACTTAATAATGAAAAGTAGCATGAAGAAAGAAAAATATAACACAATTTGATTGATACAACTCAATTGTTGCATGTGCGTGTGAATTTTATTTAGTGAAAATTATGTGAGCCTATATATTATCTCTCAAGTTATATTCAATTTTGTTTTGTGAGTAATGTATTTGGTCATGGTCCTTTGCAAAGCGAGATGTAGTTCTTGCTGTTATGTCACACGCGCGTGATTCTGCTCGTATTTGGTCATGGTCCTTTCCAGCACTCCTCCAATGTAAACTCATGATTGTGAATCAATTGGTATTCTTTACAAGATTTTTGGTACGCATCTAGGTCATTCACACCACTTTCGTGATTCTGCTTGATATTCTCCATAATTGCACAAAACGCACCAACCCTACAACGAACCCTATTCTTTCATTTAGTCACGAACGAGTCGTACGTTCTGTCTAAACTAGTTTCATTTTTAAAGTAGTGTATCACCTCATCCTAAAACCCTGACCTGTTGAGAGCATTTCCTCTCTCGTAATTTCTGACACATATTCCAAGCTTTAAACAGCACAACCTCTTCTACCTTTGTCCATGGTTTGGGCTTTAGCCCTTGGGTTGCAACATTCTTGCCCTTAGCCTTTGCAGCACGTCTCAAAGGCTTCTTTGGTTTGACGAATGACATCTCTTTGACATCGTCATCGTCTTCAACTGGAATAGAACCTTGAAACGAACCGTGGTGCGAACCGTGACCCGAAACTTGCCTCATCGAAACATCTTGACTCGAATAATGTTGACTCGCATAATGTTGAGTCAGATAGTTTTAAGTCGGGCAATGTTGATATGGATAGTCTTGCATTAACTGCTCCATTTCAATATCAAGATTAGCACTCTCAAGCGGGGAAAACGCTTGATTCGGTTGGGAAGATGTCGATAATCAGTGGTAGGATGATACGACGACCCAATTGGTGATTAGTGAAAATCGGTATTAGAATGATACTGTGGGGAGAATGGACGATTATGGTAAAACGGGATTTGATTTTGTGGTGGTTCTGAAAATTTTGTTTGATATTCAAACCGGGGTGAACGAAAGTGAATACGTTGATTTGGTGGTGGTGTTACACCAGCTAATCGCAAGGTTGGATCCGGCGAGAAATTCAAATCCGGGACATTTTGTGGTAGTTGGGATCGTGGGGTTTTTGATTTAGGAGTTTTGTTGCTTGACATGATGAATATTGATGAGAAGTTGTTTGAATTGACTTTAGAATTGTGTGTTTAGAAGTGAATTTGAGGTTGGTATTCATAATGTTGTAAAAAAAAAGAAAAGAAAAGAAAAAAGCCCAACGTTCGAATTTTTACCCAAAAAACATGGAGTTTCCGTTGTGCATAGCCTTAGTTCTCTGATTGACATTCAACATCATCAAGACAACATGATTTTTTTGTTTTTGTTGAAAGGCCGAGAGAGCATTTGTTAATCTGTTACTGCTTATTTACGTAGTCCATCATACAAAGTAACTTGTTGGAATAACGAACCAACAAACCAAAATGCTAGAGAGGATAACTCGATTTGATGAGTATCTCGGCACACACACAACTTAACATAGTGTCACGACAGAAAATAAACACACATGAGATGCTCCCAACTATCGTTTTATTTAGAACAATGAAAATAATGATTTGGTACAAAGCTACTCTCCCACTCAACTCCTTTTTATAAAGATGAGGGAGAAGAGTTCGGTTTCAATTAAGAAGGATACAAAACCGACCTTGACTTGGAGTGCAAGTCAAGTAATACACAAAGAAGGAATCAAAACTATCCTATGAGTGTGACTAAAACTAATCGGCTATATAACTGACTAATCACGTGAAAGCTACTAAAGTACATATTGCACCATTTTACTTGGCTAATATTGATACTAACTTATAACAAAACTTCATTTTGATGTTGTTGGATACTAACTTATAACAAAGCTTTTTACTAACAAAATTACCAACTGGGATTCTAAAAGTTTCAATGAAACATTTTGTATGTTTGCCAAAATGCGCGGTAAAAACTGATAATCCATACTACTGTATTATTTTGGTATCCTTCAAAACAAGACGATCCGATTGTGTCTACTTAGCATGAGCAAGTTACTATTTCAATAATTTGAGATGATCATATGGGAAAATTTGTTTCGCAAAATTCTGATCAAATCAATGTAGCAATAGCTGTTGTGACGACTTGCACTATATTCAGCTCAAATTTATTTACCACTTGAACAATAACTGCTCAATACGTCTATGGATCGACAATGCTCATTTGTTAGAATGGGTTGTTGTGAACATAAGGAACTTCAATCTCAATTTGAACTATTGAGACTTAACAGATAACAAATACATACATTTATCAAGTTGTTTTAGGAACTAATTAAATTCTTTGCATACGAATTGAGCACGAATATCATTCGTTTTTTTAACCAATAACATCATTCAACATTAGACAAGAGGAAAGGTTAAACACACCGTCTCAAATGTTGATCTCGTCATTACATGTACCTAAGCCTACTGCTATATCAACCATACTTTCGTTAACGACCCATAACACATATTAACACTATAAACGCTAATTAATGACTAACGACACAACAATATGAAACTACGACAACCCCCTAATACATCAAGCCATACCAATCACCATACTAATAACCAACACAACATTGAGACCAATCCTAGCTAAAACCACCTTTCTTAAGCATCAACAAATCATAAATGTTTAGAGCCTTCTGGTCAAACACATACTTTAAACTATTATGATACGGGAAAATCATAAATGTTTCCATATATTATAACAATTTAGTCTTTATATTTGTCATCTTATTGTTATTTCTAAACTAACGTCAATGCGACAAATTTTGGAAGATAAACACATGAAGAAATCATCTTATTAGATCAAACAATAACTTGTTTACACGCGCGTGTGAGTGTCTAGGGTTTGGTCACGGGAAATCTGCGAAACCCCATCATTTTTCCTTTTTCTCACAGAGAACACCTCCCCCTACATGCGGCAAAAACCAATTTTTTCCTTCACAGGACTTGAGTCCCAAAACAATCTAGACAGAAAAATGTGTTTAGGGAGAGAGAGAATGCATTTTGGACTTGAGTCCCGAAACAATCTAGAGAGAAAAATGCACTACTAAAAAAAATGTGATCAACAACAATAGAGAAATCGTTGCTAAATTGTGCATTTAGCATTCAGCAACGAAATTGTTAACAAGGTTGCAATTTATTTTAGCAACAAGAAAATTAGTTGGTATTTCTATAAAAGATCATAAATATTTGCTGCTAATTTAGCAACCACTAAACAATTTCGTTGCATTCCCAAAATTAGCACCGGGCGAATTAGCATCAATTGATGCTAGTTGCTGATTCAACCGGTGCTAATTTTAAAATGTAACGAAATTGCTTAGTCGTTGCTAAATTAGCAACAAATATTTATGGCCATTTGTAAAAATACCAACTAATTTTTTTGTTGTTAAAAAAATAGCAACTTTGTTAACAATTTTGTTGCTAAAATTATATGCTAAATGCACAATTTAGCAACGATTTCTCTATTGTTGTTAAAATAATTGTTGTTAATAACATTTTTTCTAGTAGTGATGTGTTTAGGGAGAGAGAATGTATTTTAATGGTTTTTGTGATTGGTTCTGTGTGTATTTGGGGTATTTTTAAAAAGAAATAAATTTTTTTCCTACATTGTGTTCCTACTAATCATCCTACTCATAGAACTTGACATATGATAGAACTGAAGGTTTAGATGGAAAAAGATAATTAGTGATTTTTTTTAGAACGGCAAGGTGATTACGAAAGTTTAGATGGCATAAAGTGAAATATCAAGTCTTGAATTTTGTATTTTCTCTAGTTATGATTATGAAAATTTAAAAATTAACATTGTTAGCCATGCATAATCCATTATCATATAACATTCACCAGGAATGCTGGCCCCTCCATTTGCAGCTACAGTTGCCTTGTGAGAGCAGCTATAGTAACTAACGGTCGTTAGTTACTGTAGCAACGACCGTTAACTTTTTTTTAATTCCACCTGCAATTGGTCCCTCGTCTTACAGGTTCGTTGCACATTTAGTCCTTATAACTAACGGTCGTTAAGTGCACTGACTACTTTGGCAAAACATCCCGCGACAACGCGCGGGAGATCCACCTCGTTTTAACACATTAGCAGTTTGCATTCAAATGCGTATTAAGCAATTAGTTAAATTCCATCATTTATGGTTCAAGTTGCATACAAAAATTGAAGTTAATAGTGCAAGTCAATGCCTTCTAGGCTAGGGGCCATGTAGCCACAATTGCCGTCCAAAAAAAAAATAATAAAAAATATTGCAAGTCATAAAGAGAGCTTTCGTTTATATGATTTGACCATATTTTTGCAACATAAAATCAAATTTCTTACAGGATTTCATCAAGTTCTTTCAATAGTAGTTTCTCATGCACCTAGATCAAGCCATACAAGTTAACGGTTATCAGAATTTTAAACAAGACAAGAACAATCTGGGTCGACACAAGACACAACTCGAACAGTGAAACCATCATGTTTTAAAATGTAATGTCAACTGCCCATTTTATAAAATTAATACTGTAAATGAATTGTTCGAACTTGCTTAAATCTCAGTTGTTAAATACGGAGTATTTCTTTTCAACTAGAGTAGATTATTCATTATGAATTTATGAGATATAATGTGCCTATGCTGGAATGGCATATACACGCATTTGTGAAGATGTTTCATTTTTGAAAGTCAAGCATATTTTTAAAAATGGAAACCTGATATGCTAAAAGCATAAACCAACAAGTCTCTATCAACCATGTATTGTGCTGCATTAGCAACCTGCAAGTTACAAAGCTCATCAGACTTTCACATATATTGCTTGTAGTCTACTTTGAACAGAATCTCTTACACATTTCAGGTTTCCATTTTTATTTGTCTACTTGACTATCAACATCACACTATGCTTATTTTATGTGATTACTTGGTACCTTAAAAAATGTAGTAATCATAAAGGCTAAAATAAGTTCAAAAAATAAAGGCTAAAAGACAAATAGTAGATTATTTCTTTGATCATAAAAAATTGGACCATAGAGAATCATCAACTTGTGAGTATGTAACTTTACTAATTTTATGTATCTTAATGTCAAAATAGACCAATTCATAGTAAATTGAAATGAAGGAATATTACGGCTCTGATCGTATTATGATTTTCAGTTTTGCACTTTGTTTAAGAAATGGCCAGTCGCGTTTGGGTATGACCTCCCAACCTCCTTGATTCCATTCAGTATATGTCACCTGGCATTCAGAATATGGGCGCGTGTAGGCAAATGATCCAAATAAGATTTTGTCAGCATGTGGTATGGTTTGTTTTCTGTTGGGAAGGAGGGAGCAAGATGAATAGAAATAGGGAGAAAATGAAGGGAATTTGAGTAGGATTTTACCAACTTGCCCTTTTGTATGTGTTGTCATTACTTGTATAGTACAAGGGTAAAACGGTAGTTTTATTTACAACTTTTTTCAAAAGAAAAATGGTGAGGTTTGTCCATATGTTGATATAGAAGAAATAAGGCAGGAAATAGACCAATTCAACCCTATTATACCTTCTTGTCGTTAGCAAAATTGGTAAAATGAAAATGGCCTTTACTATATTTCTTAAAAATAAGTGCAAATAGAGTATTTGGATTTCTTACCCAAGAGATGCATTATGAATTTAACTAGTGATTTTGACCAAATTTGGAATCAACGCATTTAAGGAATCACCTAAGGTATACAAATAGTCCCTATCATGTCATACATATATTTTGCAGCAATTGTGTAAAACAATAGATCATTTTTGTTAGCCTAAAAGTGATAATATCACGTACACATGTAAACGCAGTCTACTTTAAAGCAAGATTTCGAAATTGCACATAAGGCTCATGTAGCTATACGTACTACGACCAACTCTACTTCGACTAAACAGCCAATTACACATACTAATTGCACCAACACAAAAGACTAGCGAAGGTGTTTGATAAACCTAGAAGAACATCGAGTAACTCATCACAATAATCAATTGAAAAATGCCCATCATAATAAACCAACCACCCAACATACGCACCCTCATATCCTCCGAAACATGCATTCTAGTCTTCACAACAATCACATCACCACCACGCGCCGCCTTGGCTCGGACATAAAACACAGTAGTGGACACAACAGATTGCATAATTATCGATGACAAATGCAAATGAATCACACTCACTAGCAAAAATACTAACCAATTCGACACCAGTTCCTGATTCATTAAAAAATCACAATAGCACAAACTTGACCCAATCACGAATCCCCTGCCGATTACCATACTAAAAAACTTCAACCTGTGCATACCCGGTTGAATCTTCAGACTTTCACGTAACGACACGAAGCCTGACTTTAATTCCAAAACTGCAATTACTGGTGCAAATCCCCATGCCGCTACGTAAAACAGTACCGTAATCACTAAAACACACGATATTCTAAATTTATCAAATTGAAACCCTAACCCTAACAATACGATAACGAGTGAAACGAACGCTAGTTTTATCGTTGCGGCAATGAATGTGGCGAGAAGAGGTATGAATGAATGTGATAATGATTTAAAGGTGGACGTGAAAGTGAGAGGTGTACGGAAGCTGATAGTGTGGTATGTGCTGTAGGTGATTAAAGCTACTCCGGAGATTGCGGAGAAGATGACGAAGGAGATAACGGCGATGAATGTGGTTAGGGTTTTGAAGGAGGTGACGTCAGCAGAGGAGAGGTCGAGTTGGATGGCGGCCAGGGTGGCGATGGTGAATGGGAGGAAGAAGAAAGAGAGTGTGAGGAAATGGAATGGGTTTGTGTCACAGATTGTGTTTGCATGATCGAAAACAGTACGGTTGTTGATGATATTGGTTGTGAAAGCTATTGTTTTGTTAAAGGAACAAGGAAGAAGAGTGATTGTGTTGGAATTGAGTGAATTTGTGTTGAGGATTTTGATTGTTAGACTGAAGAGACGGAGGTGGTTCATGGTGATGCTGGTGGTGGTACGGGAACCCATTTGTTATTGTTTTGTTTGGGGAAGATGAAATGTGAAATGAAATAGAAGGAAGCTAGTAAGTTGAGTATGATTTAACTAGTATACCCCTATCTTTGTACTAGTGTAACTTCTGGTCTAGTAGATAAAATGGTGATATGTAAAACTTTACTAATTTTATGACATGGTTTTTATGTTTGGTATGCCGCTGTAAAATTTTTTACTTTATTAAGAGGCTCTGAATCGCACATTTGAATTTGAATCTGAGGCGTAAATGCTTAAATCAGAAAGAAATAATATTGTTTGATTTTTGTAAAAAAGTGTATGAATGATATAAATATAATTGGAATTTTATTCTTACGATACATAAACGTTTATAAACATTAAATAAAACAACTTAGTCATAAAACAAGCACAAGTTAGCAACACGGAATTAAAATATGTTAAAACAAACATTCAAGGATATTATGTCACCATTTGATCTCGTAAAATAGTCATATATTATTAAAATACTATATTCTGATGTTGCTGAATATTTTCACCATTTTGTAAACTATCACTATCAAATAATTTACGTTGAGAAAAAGTAAATTATTTCTATAATATTCTTAACATTTCATTCAACAATTAAAAATATTAATTTCAAAGAAAAAGAAATCGAGGTTCTTGCTCAAAATACGCATGCCACAATTTGATATCATAAAGTAGTTATAAATTTTTATTGTTTGAAAGACTCTTGTGTTTGAGTATTTTTGTCATCATCTTTTAATATCTTTTATTGACCAAACTAAAACAACGACGTAATTCTCATTAAACGTATTATCAATGCTAAACGAATATTCGTGAAAATATATAATACAAAGCGAAAAAAGAAGGGTCAAAGAAAACAAGAACTAAAGTAAAAAAAAAAAAAAAAAAAAAAAAAAAAAAAAAAAAAAAAAAAAAAAAAAAAAAAAAAAAAAAAAAAAAAAAAGCATTAAGAGGCAACAAGACATCCTCTCCACATCTTGTTGATTAAGAGGTTTGAGCCTCTAACTGCCTCTGAACAAGAAGAAAAAAACAACGCACTTAATGATCCAAATGTCTGACCGTGTCTGAATGAGTCAGATGAAGAGGTTGTTAAGAGGCAGATTTAAAAAAACAAACACAACGTAAGTTAGATAAACGTTTTAACTTCCTTTTTAATTTTTAAATTTGAGACGAGTTAGAAGTTGGTTGTTAAGAATAAGTTAGATACACATTTTAACCGCACCAATTATTTAGGGGGTGCTTAGTAGGGGGGTTAAGGGGGTGGGGAATTGGTAAGGTATTCAATTATGGCCCACCTCACTTATTATTTTGTGCTTGGTTAGTGAGTGCAAAGGGATTGATTACCCCGTAGTGGGTAATCAACCATTATAGAATAAATTGGAGGGTAAGTGATTGAATACCCACCTCACTCATTCTTTTGCATTCCCTTTCCCTTTCTCCACTTTGAACCAAGCGGGCCCTTAATTGTTTTGCTGATCATGGTGGTGATGGACTGAGGTGGGAGCCATTGTTTGTTGTATGGTTTGTTTTCTGTTGGGAAGGAGGGAATAGAGATGAGTAGAAATAGGAACAAAAGGTGAGTGGATTTTACTAATGGGGAAATGATCCCTACTGTGTTACAGCAGGGAATGATATATGTTGTAAGACAAAATTGAAGGTCCATATGTGTAAAGTGATAATAACTAAAGGGTATAAAATGTAAATGTAAATTTTTTTTACTCCCTACAGCAGATATGTTGTCTGCTGTTCAGTGCAGCGATGTGCACCCCTTTACTAATTCACCCTTTCAAAGTATGTAAGGTTCTTACATTTATAGTACAAAGTTAAAATGGTAATTTAGTTGGAATTTTTTTTCAAGTAATAAGGAAGGAAATGGATTAGCTTTCCCGATGACCCCGGTCTCATATTGTACCTCTTTGAGTACATGAGTAAAATGGAAATTTGAAAACTAAGTTGACTAATTCTAAAGGAAAGTAAAAAAACAACTTTTTGGTTTTTTACACGAAAAGATATATGAACAATGATAGATTCACATAAATTTCACAAAAAAATAACATACATATATGTCACCTAATAATGGAGAGTAGTATGAAGAAAGAGAAATTTAATTTGATACATCTCAATTGGCGCATGTTTGTGTGAATTTTATCTAGTGAAAATTATATGAGCCTATATATCATCTCTCAAGTTATATTCAGTTTTGTTTTGTATGTTTTACGTATTTGGTCATGGTCCTTTACAAACAAGGGTGGAGCCGGATTTTAGGTTAAGGAGGGCGGAAATTATTTATACTAGTAGCGGTGTATAACCTAGCAAGAACCGACAACGGTATCTCATGTTTAAAACCAATGATGTATTTTTACTAACACGAGTCAACCTAAAATCATAAACTATGACTATTAGTTTTTGTATTTCCAAAAGTAAAAATAAGAAATATGTTCAATCGTCAACGAATGTTTGGCTACCATAGTAGTTCAACGAAATAGTTCGTGCTTTTTAAATCTCAGATAAACTTCCTAGCCTAGTTAGTTGAAAAATTACGGGCTGTCACAAATTAAGAAAGTGTTAATTCTTTGTCTATACTTATGCTAATAATCACATAACTTGAATTTCCAAATCACATAACGGAAGCTAAAGCATGAAAACAGTTCTTATTCAACAAAACTAAAAAGCGAAAAAGAAAGATAAATAATGTTAATGAACATAACATTCAAAAGTGCTTGTAATCGTTTGTTAGAGAATAACTATAAAAGCATTTAATTATTCTGAAATTGGTACCCAACGATGACTAACCACAAGATGACCGAATCTTGGAATTTGACGATTTGTTTTTTGATTTTGCAATAGAAAATATCAAATGTAACTTCAATTAAGGGGGCTTAGTTATGCAAATCACATATATTATGGGTTATTGGGCTTACTAAATGCTACATAATCAAACTTATTGAGGGGGGCCTTGCACCCACTAGCTACCCCCTCCCCCGCCCCTGTTTACAAAGAGATTTGTAGTAGTTATTGTCGTGGCACACGTGCGTATAAGCGAGTTACTGTTTTGTAAACTAGGAGTATAATCAAGTTGCTTGATTATTATTTCTTTTTATGTAAAACAAGAATGTAACAATGATTTGCAACAATAATCAAATTTATCTCTCACAACAAAATGTTATAAGAGATTAAATCTTAGATTTTATTATAAATACACAATGTAGCAAGCTAGAGCACCATGGTGATTACTTTAAACTTATAAACCAATAGCGGTAAAAACTTTTCTATAAACGTTTATATATTCTTGGATCTTGCTAAGAGCGGGAGGTACGCATGCGTGTTCGGTGGCGTCATGGCCACCAGCCCAATTTTGATGACGGCGCACCGTACCGTGGGTGGCGCCATGGTCGCTTGCGTCGTGGTGGCCAGCCCACGCGATGACATTTTTTTTAGTAGGTTTTATGTTTATGTGTCTTGTGTTTATCTGTGTGTTTGCATATGTTTGGGTGTTTGTGCATTTGTGTGTTTTGTGTTTCTTTTTAATGTCTTGTGTTTTGTGTGTTTTTGTTGCAGGCGCAGGAGATAGAAGAGATGTGCAAAGGAGGGGTAGAGGAGATGCTGTTTAACCCTGAAAAATCATGTTGTCCAATTTAGCATTGGGCCTGGCCCAATAAAAAATCTTATCCAACTTATTTGTGTTTCTGAATAGGGTTATTAGACAAAGATGTTACTAAAGTTTGTGTTTATGTTGTCCTAAGGTAATATAGTTTGAAACTTGTCATCCAAGTTACTCAACTTCACGGGTTGGTTAAATTTGTCACTGAACATTATGAAAGTTAGCCTTCAGCTCACTCCCTTGGTGGGCAACCGGATGATGGCAATTTGCCTTGTCCACGTGGAATTTTCCACAGGGTTATTATACAAAGATGTCACTAAAGTTTGCATGAAATTTGTCCTAAGGTAATAAAGTTTCAAAGTTGTCATCCAGGTTACTTAACGTCACGGGTTTGTTTTATGTGTTACTGAACCTTTTAAACAGTATAAAAAGATGTGTTACTGAACCTTTTAAAACAGCATACAAAGATGTCCCTGTGGTTTATGGGGTATCACGAATTTAGTCCATAAATTTTTTTATCATACATTTAACTATTAATATGTTAGCAAGGTCCGTTTTTATACTCTTTCTTACTTTATTTTATCCGTTTTTATACATTTTCACCCGTTTTATACGTTTTTATACACTTTTATCCGTTTTTATACGTTTTCGTCTGCCATTATACGTTTAGGTCCGTTTTTATATATTTTTCTTACGTTTTCATACATTTTTATTCATTTTTATCTGTTTTCATACAATTATACCATTTTCATATGTTATATACATTTTCGTCCATTTACGGGAAGGACTCTCTTTACGCTTTCGTCCATTTTTATACGTTCTTTATACGTTTTCATACATTTTTATCCGTTATTATATGTTTTCATATGTTTTTATACGCTTTCATACGTTTTTATCCTTTTTTTTATCTATTTCATATGTATTTATACGTTTTCATACGTATAAAAACAGACAAGAACGTATAATACAGATGAAAACAGATAAAACGATGAAAACTTTTGAAAATGGACGAAAACATAAGAAACAGATAAAACGATGAAAACGTATGAAAACATATAAAAACGGTCAAATTAATAGAAATATAACTTGGATGACAAATATAACCGGTCGCAAGAAGTTGGGTAACCTGGATGACAAAAATGTATGCCACGTAGGATTTTCACCGGTAACTCTAGGTTACCCAAAACACAGTAACAAATTTAACCGGTCACATTAAGTTGAGTAACCTGGATGACAGGTTTGAAACTATATTACCTTAGGACAACATAAACCCAAACTTTAGTAACATCTTTGTCTAATAACCCTTCTGAATATAGCTAGTTAATTACTCCTATTAATGTAATTTATTATTTTTTTTTTATTTTTTATTTTTTTTAATGAAGTTTATTTTAGTTAATATTATATATGTTAAAAAAAATGGATGAAAACACCACATTTTCTAGTGCCAAGGGTTACAGCCAGAATGTGGTGCCATGGAGATTTTTGTTGATGTGACAGCACTTTTTCCCTACGGCATGAGCGTACCCAGTGCTCTAAGAAATAAAATTATACAAAAAAGGTAACACATATATCAAAGTGATTGAAATGACTATCATCAACTTAATTGAGTTAGTTACCTTAAAGTTTGATCATCTGAAATTCTTAAGGCTAGATGGCATGGACTCCTATTTTTCACCTTACTCCTCAGCGCCATCTCAACTTTCTCTCTCCTCTCGCTTCCCCTCACTTCAGTCCACCTTTTAGTCGGCAAGGATACTGCATATTCACCTTTCATTAAAATACTAACTTTTATATAAATACCCTACTAAATACCCCACACACGCACTCANAAAAAAAAAAAAAAAAGGTGGTCTGATCACCACAACTCACCTTGGTATTTGCTCCTCGCGCGTGAGATGCTAGTGATGGCAAGGGAGTAGCGCGTGAAAATGATGGAATGGTGAAGCCTTCACCTCCCTTGCCGACCGGCCTAAGCAGGTTTTTATTTTTACTTTTTTGTAACATTCTTTTAAGCTTTAGAATTTATACGAGTTAAAATTTCAAATCACTCTCTTATTGCTTTTATGAAAGGGAAAATATTAGCTATAATTAATTGTAGCCAATTGGCTACAATTTTGTGCTATAAATGTAGGTCTCTGATTCATTTTGTGGGTCCTGATTTTTTTCTGTGGATCCCTGATTCAATGCTAGTGTATTTTTTATGAAGGATTGTAGCCAATTGGCTACAAAAATTGTAATCATGCTATCCCCTTTATGAAAATGTCATTCAACACAAATACAAAATTAGAGCTGGCAAATCGTGTCTTAACAGGTCTTAACAGGTTCGGAGCGCGCGAATAACATAAGTTTCAAACATGAAAACGACTCGTTTAACACTTGGATTTGGTGGTTTGAGTATGACAGATAAGCGTTTTATGTATCAAATAAGTTAAATATTGAACCCTAGAATACTAAAAACAATTATTTTAAAAAATAAAAAAATAGCATAGTACATTTTTTCTCTTAACAGGTCTTAACAGGTACCCAATTTGCCAGCTCTGTACAAAATGCCTTAATAGAGTATGGATCACAAAAACATCCCCGTTATGGTGGAAACAAGATGGTATGCCCCGTGCATTGCAGCAGGTCATTTGTTAGTTACAAAATAAATTTTAACTAACAATAATATGTTTTTTTCAATAAACAATGTGTTAATAATAACAACGGAAATGTTATAAAAGATTAAATGTAGAGTAAATTACATGGTTCGTCTCTATGGTTTATGCCAAATCCCTAGTTCCCTACGNTTTTTTTGCCCTGTCCATCCTTAAGACAAAACTATGTAACATCGTCTACCCCTTTTCCTAATGATCATTATTCTTTTTATTAAGCCCGCCTACGTGCCGCCCACTTGAAGGTATTTTTGTTAGTTCAATTTATCATCGATTTTTTTTAACCAAACTAAATCCCTGTCTTTTCACTTCACATCTCCATAAAGAATAACAAAATGTAAAGTGACATGTTTCTTTGGTTTTATAAACATGGCTCTGACTGCAGATTCATTGGTTTATTGGATCCCCTAGCGTGCGAACATGCAGTTGGGATTACACCTGGACTATTAAGAACAAGAAACAATATTGATGCCTACTTTAGACAAGTTAAAGAAGAACTTGCAAGGCTTAGACAATATTTATATGTGTCTTAGATGTCATTTGTGTTGTTTGTTTTGGTCAACTAGTTAACCTAAGTATCTTAAGAACGTTTAGGGTTAACATAAATTTTGTGTTTTGTAAAAGATGGTTATTGCTTTTGAATTTAAGTGTTTGCATTTGATTTTGTTTTGGTTGATTAAGTGTAATTTGAGTGGGTATTTGCATTGTGACGTTAAAAATTTTATATATATATATATATATATAAAAAAAAAAAAAAAAAAAAAAAAAAAAAAAAAAACCTAGGAAGCACGGACACACCTGTAAGTATGGAGTGGCAGTGTCGGACACGTGTCCGACACGGACAAGGCTCGGACACGTGTCCGACACGCACGTGGCGTGTCCCACGTGCGGGTTGGGCCGGACACGGATTTGGACACGGATTTGGATTTTTTGTTTTGAAAAAAGAAGGTTTGTGTTTGTGATGTGCTGGTGCGTGCGTATTCTTTTTTTTTTCTTTGTTGCAGGTACGGAGACAGGAGAAGAAGATGATAAGATATTATTATTTTTTTCACTTTTGCATTTACACCCTTTTGTTTGCTTTAACTTTTCATTTTACACCCAATAGTTTGCTTAACTTTTCATTTTACACCTAATAGTATAAGCTAGTTTGATGAAATTATTTATTTAGTATTTAATTTCGTTTTCCCCTTTTAGTTATATATTATTTAAAAACATACAAATACATGCATGTATTCATATATATATTTTTTATTATTATGATATAAATTCCTGTGTCCATGCCGTGTCCGTGTCCTATATTTTTAGATTTTGCCGTATCGCCGTGTCCATGCCCGTGCAACCTAGCTTAAAACTTAATTTGCGTTGAACCTTTTTAAGTCAACAATTTATACATCGTACAATACACTCATACACCATTACACTCAATTTTACTGATTGAATTTTGTAAAGTCAACCAAATATATACCATTTCATGACTTAAAAACACTTAAATTGTTTGGCTTTTATTCAGTCAACCAAATATGTACCATTCACATAGCATTCATAATTGTTCAAATACTTAAATCTCACGAACCTCAATATCATTTTAGGTAGAACTAACGTAATGTGCACATTGATACGGACACCACCATTGCATGTGATGGAATGAACTCATGGTTAGGTTTTTGTGGGTTGGAAGATGAAGTGGTGGGAGTGCTTGAGAGAGATCGTTAGTGATATGGGTGGACGGTGTTTCATAGGTTGTTTTTAAAGATGAACAGGGCAAAAGAAAAAGATCAGGGATAGTGTAGAGATTTGACCCAAATCATAAGGACGAACCATGCTAGACTCGGGTCGGGATTCGGTTAGGATTTTCAAGCTTGTTGGGATTCGGGCTTCGTCGGGACGGGTCGGGTTCCGGCCCGATGCACACCCCTAGTTTAACATGTTTAAAGGTTAATATGTTAAAAGACTAAACTTGAAAGAGTGCTAAAATAGTAAGCTTCTTATTTTAGGGGTTAATCTTTTGCAAAAGCAAACATTTAAGGGTGGTTTTGACATTTATCATGATAGATTAGTATTCATCTACAATAATCTCTTAATAAATGTTATATATAAATGAGGTGAGATCTATGCAAAACAAGGATCACATAAAAAACAAATAAGACAATCTCAACCATCCATCCACCTTTCATCTAATAGCTAAGATCAAATCAAAAAATAACAAAAGGAGGGCAAAATTGGCATTTTAGCTTATTTAATATAAAAACCCACTTTCCACCTTTTTTTTAAAAACAACATATCTTGCAAATGGTAAATCTTCAAGATACGAAAAATACGCAATCGCGACGAGAAAGAAATTATCTTTCTATAGATATGCATTGTTATATACTTTCGACGAACTTTTTTTTCAAAATTCCGTCCAGAAAAATCCCATGAGATTCGTAAAAAATCCCATGGGATTCGTAAAAAGACGATTTTTTTTTTTTCAAAATTTTCATCCAGAAAAATCCCACGGGATTCGTAAAGAAATCCCACAGGATTCGTAAAAAGATGATTTTTTTTTTTTTTCAAAATTTCCGTCCAGAAAAATCCCATGGGATTCGTAAAAAGACGATTTTTTTTTTCAAAATTTCCGTCCAGAAAATCCCACGGGATTCGTAAAGAAATCCCACGGGATTCGTAAAAAGACGATAAATCACAAATGCTTTAGTATGAATCCCATGGGATTCTTTGGTGCATCCCATGGGATTTATTGTCAATCCCATGGGATTCACAATAAATCCCTTAGTGATTTCATACAGTTTACCCTAGATACTAGAAGATATCTTTTATAGCAAGTTCCTCATGTAAAAGTAAACATATAATACGAGTAATAAAGAACCATGTTGACACCTAAATTATCATGACAGATAATAAAAGATCATAGATAGAAAAAAAAAACTCTTGGTAAAAGACCAAAGTTACAAAGTAGCAACCAAGCACATGGTTCAAAAAAAGAAACTGAAACACAAGCAATTCTTGATGTATTCATCTACAAAATTTCACACTTTTAGTAACACGCTAGTTTCTCCTCAAATTCAATCTTCCGTTCACGAAACCAACTCGTAACAACCTCACTTACCTCAACCACCGCTTTTCCCGCCATCTAACCATGTCATTCTCCGGCAAATCACCGTCACCTAACCACCACCATGTCATTCTTCGGCGAATCACCGACACCTAACCACCACCACGTCATCGAAAAATGCACAGTGGTTAAAAAAAAAGTACAAATAACCCTTTAGTAAGATGGGGGTCAAAACAGGTTCGTGTTGACATTCAGTTTGTCTTTTTAGGCCCAGACAGATTGGTTTGACATGTCCATGTTTTTATTCTTTTATAAGAATTAATTACTGTGTTAAGAAAAAAAAAAAAAATTAAAACCATTTAAGAAGTGAATGAGTCAAAATTGCGTATACCGGCAAAATAGACTTTGGGATCACTCTCAGTTGAATAAAGTAGAATAGTATAAGTAGGTACAGAAACATCTTTCTACTTGGTACAAAAACTAATAATAATGCATTTGGAAACTGGTTGTACTATGTTGTGACCAAAAGACTTGAAACATGACAAAGCAAAACATTAACAGCCAAAGATTTTACCAAGTTCAATCAATTATATACCATGTGGATAATATTACCTCACAGATTTCACTTGAATTAGCAACAAAAAGACTAGGCATCATCCTTTATCAATAACAGCAATTTGAAGGGGAGCGCAAACATCTTGTATATAAGGAACTATTAGCATTGATGGTTGCAAGAGTAACCAAAAAAAAGTTCGTACACTAATATTATGTTGTGTGACATGCCAAGACCGTGACACATTTTCATAGTAAAAAAAGTAATATCCGATTATAGGAACCAGAAGTAGGCATTTAAATTCAAAACCTATTCAAGTTTATATCCACACAAATACTTTATAAATATTAACAAGGCAAAATCATTTTTAAGTCAGTCAAGCATTTCATCAAACATTTGGACTACACATACAATCCACAAAACTTTAAAAAGCACACAACTTAACTAGGCGTTTCGTCGAACACTTGGTCTACACATACAATCAACAACACTTTTAACACATTCAATTTATTCAAACACCAGACTCAAATTCATATCCACAGCACAAAATCATTTTTAACTTAGTCAAGTATTTTAACACTTCTCCTGACAATCAACCAACTCCGTCCATTTTTAACTCAGTCAAGCATTTATCAACACCATGAATAATCTAAAAAAGTTAAAAAAGCTTATCAAAAGTAAGAGAAAATGAACACATTATATATATTCTCCGATCAACAACAATCACAACTAACCTGAATCTCAACCGTGACGAAGACGATGACGTAAAAAACCAACAGGCAAAGGTGTTAACGAGGACTATCAGAAATCACCAAAAGCCTAACTCGCCAGTTTTGGGGCGCCGCTTTATTCCTCGCTCCTCCGTCGAAACAATCGCAACCCAGTCGCCGGAAAACTTTGTTGGTGCGAGAAAATGAGAGAGTGTGTGTGAGATTAAGAAATGAAATAAAATGAGTAAATGAGGCCTGTGTTAGTAGTTAGTGATATTACAAACATGCCCCCTCTTAGTTAGTTACATTAAAATGAGAATTAAACTCCACCGTTAGATTTAAAAAGAATGGATGGTTGAGATCAAAGGATTTGTTCTTTAGAAAAATCTTGTTCCGTATTGAACTTTTCTCATATATAAATAAGATAGTGTGACTATTATAAGGTGTCCGGATCGAAAATGTGATACATGCACTAATAACTTACACACATGCATTGACACATGCATACAAATATTAGTTCATATTTTGCTTTTTAATAACACACACCAAAACCAACTATAACTAAGAGATACATCATATATATATAACGCCTTCAGTAAGTTGAATAAACTTTTTGTATGAGAGCTAAAACAATAAAGTTCCGAACTTCTTCTTAACAGAATATGAGACAACATGTTCAAAATTCAATCACATTGAAACGCATAATTTTGACAACTTTACCTTCTAAAACGCATAGCTCATAAGCCACGCCGTAATTTCTAAGACAATCTCGTCGCTACACCTAAAGCCAATGTAGCTAAACTATGAGCAACTTTATTTTCGATACGGACCAATTAAACATAACAAAACCTAAAAGAACTTGGCGACGATATCAATGGAGACCAATCCTCAGAGAAATATACCCAACAGTGATAAACAAATACACACCGCATTAAACTTCACAAAACGACCATTCACTACAAGATCCATGGCTAAAACTTTCTCCTCCTCCACAATCTTCGCCTCTTCATCGCCACACACCGCGTTAAACTTCACATAAACCACGCTATTCACCACCACACAGTAAGCAATCATCATACACGACTGCAAATGATTTGCACTCACTTGCACAATCGATATCCATTTCGACACTGATCCCATATTATTTACATAAGCGCTATAGTAAAGAAATAAAGCGATCATACTTCCTGTAACCATTACTAACAGAAACGCATTCAATCGAATCTTAACCGACTGATTTGCACTTTGACGTAACGCCTCAAATTAATCCAGACTTTGACTCCAAAACCACTATCGCTGGTGCAGATCCCCAGTTTCCTAAGTAGAACGATATCGTAATCCATGAAACACGTATTATGTCGTACTCGTCAAAAAGAAACCCTAACCCTATAGAATTAGCAACTTGGTTAACGGCAGTTAATGAAAGTGTGGTTAGTAGTGAGAAGAGAGTTAGTTTTATCATTCCTGCCACAAAAGTGAATAGAAGAGGTGTGAATGACGGATGGCTTGGTGTGTGCTGTAGGTGATTAAGGATGTTGCAGTGACGGTTGGGAAGATGGCGGTGATGAGTACGGCAACGTTTTTGAGAGTGATCAGGTTATGGAAGCGGATGTTCAAGGAGAGGTGGAGTTGGATGATGGTGGTGATGGAGAAGGTGAGTGGGAGGAAGAGAAGAGAGAGTGTGATGAAATGGAGTGAGTTCGTGTTGAGGATTCGCATTGCGTAGAGATGATGGTGGTTACTTGTGGTGGAAGCCATTGTTGAATGGTAGTTAGTTTTGTTTGTTTAAATAGGGAGGGATGGTAGTTGCAAATCAATACGTTTAGGCAGATTTACGGATTTATGATTTGACTAATTTATCCTTTTTCTGTTAGCACGACGGTAAGATTGTAAATTTAAACTGTGAATATTATTAAAAATTAACAAATCAAAATGTAAAATCAACACTCATGACTCAATGTTTTGATCGTTTAATATTTTATGTTTTTGTTAGATTAGGTGTGAAACTAAAATCGTTTTGTACGCAAGAAAATGTAAAATAATTATAATATCATTTTCTCTGTGGACAATTTTATCATTGAGATTTGAGAGTGTTGTGTTTAATATTCTGGATGACAAAAGTTCAATGCGAAACTATGTTTTATCTAAAGATCAAACCTTTTGATCTCAACCACCCATCCAATTTCAATCCAATGATTCAGATTAATTGACATTTTAATTTAATTATTCAGTAAAGGGCTTTTTGGTAATTATAACTATGCCACTAAGTCAACTAACAGGGTCAGTTTCATATATATGATTTCCTCATCGGTTACACACACTACTTTCACATCGAACAACCACCACAATCGTCGGCAACTTCGACTAACTCAACTAACAAGGGTCAACGGTCGCCGCCGCGCTTTATGTATAACATCGTGCAACCATTAAAGCGGTTTATCAGTACGAGCAGAAGCAGCAGTTGGAATAGTATTGGTTGAGAAATCAGAAGCGGATAAGGTTAACCGCTTGAAGACGTCTTACCTTGAGAAGATTATTCCTTTGCTTAAAGAAGAGTTTAATTACACTAACCTTCATCAGCTATATTTATACTTTATGTTTATAATTGTTACTGTATTTAATTTCGCTGTGAAATTGGGTTAAATGCTAGTTAGTTATAGAATTTGTTTGTTTTTTAGTTGTCGATAATGTATGAAATTGCTTGTGGATGAATATTAGGTAGAGTGACGTGTGTGGGGTTTTAGTAAATTAGTTTGAAAATAGTGTTATTGATGAAGATAAGTGATATGTCTAACTTGTATCGTGATAGGCACCACTTATAGCGGGTGCTAGCTCCGTTAGAAGGAGAAGAGAATAAGAGATTGATTGACTGAAAAACCTGGAACGTTCATTAATTGTCAAAACCTTAAATACTAGTTTTAAGATAACTCATAAAAACTTCGAGCGGGATAGGGCACCACTTCAAGCGGGCGCGGACTCCTTAAGAAGAATATTGGAGAACTAGAATATTATTGATTGAAAAACTTGATTGAATGATAAACTAAAATAATAGAAAGAGTATTTATAAGACAAGGTAAAACCCTAATAAATGACCCTTGGGCTCGAGCCCAGGCGTATCATTCCTCACTCCTTCAAAATCACCTTGCCCTCAAGGTGTTGTCTTCAAAAGTTTTCTTAATTCCGGGATTCCATGATCTTCTTTGAATTGCAGCCTCCATCGTTTTCTTCTTCCACCGGACATAACACAACACCCTTCTTCCATCTTTTGCTGCGCCACGACTCTTCTCACGATATACCCACTTCAAACAAACAACCAAACTCTCGCTGGAAACATATCTACCCTCCAACATCTTAATCACAAAATCCTTGATTAAACCCAAATTTATTTCATCTATACTATCTTTAGATATACCACTTCCATCCTTAAGTAGCGATATCACTATATTCGACTCATCTTTGTCAACCCTACACGCTTCACCACTACCCACAACAACATCTTCCACAATTTCTTTATTTTCTGAAAATTCTTCAAACTTGCTATGAACTTCATTACTTTCACCAATATTGAAAACACCATCTATCGCGTTATTAACTACATCAACACCAATATATTCATCAGCATCGAACGACCTTTTAATCTCAGGTGAAGCGAATTCACTTTGTAATGATGGAATGGTATATGATTTTTTTTTCAATTATATGCTCTTTCTTCTTTTCTTCAATTGCCTCAAAACGAGCCTCGACTATATGGGCGAAGGAAAAGGCTTCTCCTAAAGTTGTAGGCCTTGCCCTCAACAGTTCTATTTGTAACATCAGTTTAAGTCCGGAGTTATAAAACGATGTAAGTAAAGATTCAGAGATCCCTGTTACTCGATTTGCAAGTACCACAAACTCATTCTCATATTCGGCCACCGTACCCATTTGTAAGAGCTTTGAGAGTGCGTATTCCACGTCCTAATCGCTGCCGCCAGATGCCATGAATAATACTCAAGCGATTAATAACTTGAGGAAAAAAAATATTTTTTTTTCGATAAATAGTACCTTCGATGAACAGTAACCCGTGAATAGTGACGATGAACAGTAACTTTTTTTTTATTGGAACCCTAATCAAAATCCCTCTCAACGAGAGCTCTTAATGAAAGCACCAATTGATACGTCTAACTTGTATCGTGATAGGCACTACTTATAGCGGGTGCTAGCTCCGTTAGAAAGAGAAGAGAATAAGAGATTGATTGACTGAAAAACCTGGAACTTTCATTAATTGTCAAAACCTTAAATACTAGTTTTGAGATAACTCATAAAAACCTAAACACTTATCCTAACACAATTTAGACTCAAAGTCCTAACACAGTTGAAACACATATTGAAACACATATCCTAATAACAGAACATATCCTAATAACAGAATAAACTTCGATAGTTATCTAGCCCATCACAAAGTCCTTGTGCCAAGCTGGAGGAACTGACACTCGCTTTGTCTTCACTTCGTCCCTTACTTCAGACACCTCAGGCGTAACATTCCCTTCCCCTTCAGAAACCACCTTGTCCTCAAGGTTATAAGCTGGATAAGTCGCTTGAAAATCGGTCAACCATTCCCATGTGGCTTCCTCTGGTGATTCCCCAGTCCACTGTACCAACACCTACTTGACTGGTATTCCATTCTTCAACACCGAGCGAGAGTCGCAGATTGCTAATGGTTGCTCCACGGGCTGCCCTTCGTGAATCTCTTCAGGAAGACCCGACACAACTTCATCTCCGGTACCTGAAAATGGTTTAAGAATGGACACATGGAATACCAGATGTGATGGATCTAAACACACACCTTGTGTTAGAGATACTTTTAGTAATGTTATTAAGCACGCGGAATTTACTTAGTAACACTTAGAAGATGGTTTATGTGATGTATTGTGAGTGAGAACAATAGTATGTAACACAAAGCTTCAATATTATTAATGATAATAATACGAGTGATCTTAGCTATCACTAGGGTTACACCTTGAAGCTCTCTAGAGTAATTCGTTATTCGTACCTTAGACAATGACCTAGGATCTCCTTTTATAGAGCAAGGAGTCCTTTACAAGATAAGTATTAAGCTATCAAAATAGAATATACACAAGATCTATTCTATACTTATCTATACACGAATACATCA
>LBNU01015164.1:4542-54270 GCA_014162995.1 Artemisia annua | reverse complement strand
AGAGGAATAGGATAGAAGAGATTCAACCACAACCCGCACAGTCAACATAAATATAAATAAAATACCCGCTCTTTTACCCCCTCCCCTTTTACTGTTCACCATCCTCGTCCACATATCAACCCCTGGTAAACCGTCACAACCTCGTTTTCCTAACCATTTCTCCAAGGACAGGGTACTCACATTCCCCATGTGGACAAATCAAGCATTCCATTGAAGAAGCCCTGGAATATGATTGAAAAATGGTAAGCTATCTAAATAGAATATACACAAGATCTATTCTATACTTATCTATACACGAATACATCAGTTATCTAATAAGCAGTGGTAACTATATGTACTAGCAGTGGTAATGAGTTTCCACTGCCAGTGCATTCTTCAGCAGTGTCTTCCACAAGCCTATCAGTGGTAACTGTTAGCTTTATTCCCAACAGGATGTATTTTACTCGTAACTGGTAGAGCAAGGCGATAGGCCACTTTCCCAATACGCTCAACCACCTCATACAGACCATAATACCTCTTGGCTAGCTTGTGAGAAAGACGCTTAGCTAAAGTTAGTTGTCGATATGGTTGCAGCTTAACGAGCACCTTGTCACCAATATTAAACTCAACCTCCCGTCGCTTACGGTTATCCTTAGTTTCCATGCGATGCTTGGCACTCAACAAATTCTGCCTAAGTTGTCGCAACAACATATCCCGTTCCACCAATAACTCGTCCACTGCCACTACCTTTGATGATCCTGGTGGATAAGGAATGATCGTCAAGGGCAACCTTCCATACAACGCTTGATATGGAGACATCTTGATACTACTGTGAAAGCTAGTGTTATAACAATATTCAGCCCAAGGCAAAAAACGAACCCACTGCTGAGGCCGATCAGTCACCATAGCCCGCAAATATTGCTCCAACCCACGATTAACAACCTCAGTCTGACCGTCCGTCTGGGGATGGTATGCCGTACTATGATTTAACTTCGTTCCACTGAATTCAAACAACTGATTCCAAAACTTACTGACAAAAATGGGGTCACGATCAAAAACGATAGTTTTAGGAAATCCATGATGCTTAACCACGATTTCCAAGAATGTCTTAGCAACCTTGTGTGCAGTTGTGACAACTGGTAAATTTGAGAACCTGATTTGAACTATGATTTCATAATTAAAAATGAATCATTAATTTTATTGAAACGGTTTTCACAAATTATGGGAATTGGTGATTGATTATGTGGAATGTAATTAGTACCGTTGATTATTTATGTGGAATATTTGTCGTTAGACCATTTCTATGGCGTTAAGTTAGGCACTACTTCGACTCTGGCACTAGGAAACCTAATAATGCGATATATATAAACTTTTGTTACGCAAAATAAATAGAGGCGTATTTATAGTCACGTTTTATGGGAAAACCTATTTCAAAAGGATGGCGTACATATAAACGCGTATTGAGGATTTTTGATAATAAATATGGGCTCAGAAAGTGAGAGCCGGGATTTAATGAGAAACGGTCACGCATTATTTTTATAAACGTATTTATTATTGAATTTAATGGAAAATGAATTTAAAAGTGATCGGTGGTGATAAAACTAATGTTCACGACATTTGTTATTTTTCGCGATTTAAAACGTGCGTTTTCGGGAGAGTTGATAATTATTGCACCGCAAGCCCTTGTTTTAGCACCCGGTCCATAAATATGTAAAGGTGAGGGACCTTGTTGTAAATTTCGTGTATTTAACCCTATCCCATCTCTTTCCTCTTCATTTTCCCTCACTAACCCTAACATCACTCTTCTCCCTCTTCTCTCTTCACCTCAGCCGCCGGCCACCCTTGTGCCACCACCACTGCCGGTCACCACATTACACCGCCACCACCAATCGACTTCTATTGATCCCCTCTCCATATACTACCACTACACGCGCCGTCAACAACCCCCACCACCATTTCGTGCCCCACCGCCGCCACTAAACACCACCACCACCACCATTCAACATCAAAGCTTGTAGATCTGTAGAGAAATGGTAAGGAAACGCGTTTAACGCATGAGTTGACTCAGTCACGAGTCAAACTCGTTAACATTCTTGATTTTCGGGTGAAAATAAACGAGTTATATGTTTTGAAAATTTAAAAACGTGAATAAAACATCGTTTGGTATCCATAGTGTGCCACGTTCGTGTGTGTCAAGTCGTGTAACCGGGAGCTTAAGCTCACGGTATTAGTGATGTTCTCGTTGTTGTTATTGTTTTAATGTTGGTATCCGAATGGGAACTAATGGTTTCGTTGTTTGAGCCGAGGGCATAGGATTTGGAGTTTTGGGCTTGGTTATGGTTTCGGTATAATATTGATGTTGTCGAAGTTGGTTGGCTGTTGATGGGGAAAGGTGTAGACCGAGACCCTCATGGTCTCAGCAACACTTGACTTCCACCGGATATTGTTGTGGGTGTTGTTCTTGTTTTAGTCATGGTTCAGTTTTGTAACTGTCGAGATGTAGCCGAGAACTAGGATTTGGTAGGTTGTGATTATTGTTAAGCTGTGGTGGTATTCTTGATGTTGAAGCTGACGGCTGAGCCGAAACCACTAGGGTCTCGATATATTGAAGTTGTCAAGTCGGCGTTATTGATAGTTGATGTTAAATTAAGGATAAACTTGATTTTTATTTGGGTAAGTGATTATCGAGCCATAGGTTTAGAGGCTGGACGATAAATGATTGATGTATTGAGCGTGATTATATTACTTGTGAACTTTGTGCCACGTCGGTGTCACTTTGACTCTCTAGTCTTAGTTGACTCCGACAAGTGCCGTAACATGGACATATATTTAGGTTAGTGGACTTAGATTAATAAATAAGTCGAAAGGTCATGACTCGGGCTTGTGACTCGAAACAAATAAGTAACTCAAGTTTAAAAACAATAACTTGATAAATATATATTTTGTATGATGAAGTGAACAATAAAAATATATAAATATGTTTTCATATAAAGAAAATAAATAACAAGTTATATTTACTTGTTAGTTTTTGACGTAAATAAACGTAGACTTAAAAAGGGAAAATTTTGTAATAAATGAGTTACTAAATGTTTCGAGGGCACGCAAAACTAGGATTTGCCTAAATACTAAACATTGTGTATTTTATTGCGAGTCACGGATATGTGACGTTAATACATTTAGCTTACGTAATTAACGAACCTATGGGAGCTCGTTAAGTATGTCGGAAAGATTTAATAATGGATAACATATCCTACGACCCCTTAGGTGGTGATATNCGGCAACACTTGACTTCCACCGGATATTGTTGTGGGTGTTGTTCTTGTTTTAGTTTTGGTTCAGTTTTTTAACTGTCGAGATGTAGCCGAGAACTAGGATTTGGTAGGTTGTGATTATTGTTAAGCTGTGGTGGTATTCTTGATGTTGAAGCTGAGGGCTGAGCCGAAACCACTAGGGTCTCGATATATTGAAGTTGTCAAGTCGGCGTTATTGATAGTTGATGTTAAATTAAGGATAAACTTGATTTTTATTTGGGTAAGTGATTATCGAGCCATAGGTTTAGAGGCTGGACGATAAATGATTGATGTATCGAGCCATAGGTTTAGAGGCTGGACGATAAATGATTGATTATATTGAGCGTGATTATATTACTCTCTAGTCTTAGTTGACTCCGATAAGTGCCGTAACATGGACATATATTTAGGTTAGTGGACTTGGATTAATAAATAAGCCGAGAGGTCATGACTCGGGCTTGTGACTCGAAACAAATAAGTAACTCAAGTTTAAAAACAATAACTTGATAAATATATATTTTGTATGATGAAGTGAACAATAAAAATATATAAATATGTTTTCATATAAAGAAAATAAATAACAAGTTATATTTACTTGTTAGTTTTCGACGTAAATAAACGTAGACTTAAAAAGGGAAAAATTTGTAATAAATAGTAAATGTTTCGAGGGCACGCAAAACTAGGATTTGCCTAAATACTAAACATTGTGTATTTTATTGCGAGTCACGGATATGTGACGTTAATACATTTAGCTTACGTAATTAACCAACCTATGGGAGCTCGTTAAGTATGTCGGAAAGATTTAATAATGGATAACATATCCTACGACCCCTTAGGTAGTGATATAGTTTTGGAGGATTAAGTGAGACGTACGCATGGTGAAGTTTATTGGGGTGACTAGTTCGATAAGCTCCGATAATTCAATTTGATGACTTAGTAGACTATAAGAACTTGGCACGTGAATTGTTGTAGTTTTATTTGGTGCAATTCTTTGGAAGCGTGAGTTCACATGAGTCTGGTTGAGTCGACACAACACACACACACACACCAGGATACCAAACACTAAAACGGATTTGAGAAAGGGTTTTCGGAAAACGAAATGGAATATGTTCGGGATTTGGGAAATTTTGATTTAAGATTTGTCCTAAAGCGAGTTGATATTATTAGGTAGTGCCGAGTCAGTAGTCGCCGTTGCAAGATAGTTGATACTTTCATTGCTTCTGTTGATTCTTTTGCTATTTGCTGGACCTGAGGTGAGTCATAGCCCCACTTTTACTCTTGAACTTTGTTTTCAATACTTGGGGTGAGAAACGTGCAAATTGTTTTATGTGGACTATTATCGCTTTTTATTTAAAACTTGCTATGCTTATAGAACTAGGTAGGTAACATCAACCCTAGCCACATAGTGAATTATCGCGTGTGGACTAGATATGGTTAGATGATATTGGACGTTACATCAACCTTAGTCACATAGTGAACCATCGCGTGTGGACTAGATTTGGTTAGATGAGTTACATCAACCCTAGTCACATAGTGAACCATCGCGTGTGAACTAAATATGGTTAGATGATGAGAATGGCTTATTTGAGGATTTATGGTTGAACTATAGTGTGCACCTATAGGGTTATGATAGTACGGAGGTTATCCGTGTGATTATGATGGAGCGGAGGTTATCCGCAGGTTTGTTTTGAGGCCTAGTCTAGCTAGCAAGCGTTTTGCGTATATGTCCACTTGATTTGATTATGAATTTAAACCTATGATCTCACCAGCGAAAGCTGACTTTTAGCACGTTTTCTCAGGTAATTAAGTTATGAATTTGGATGCTTGGATTGGAGGCTTGGCTTGGCGATGCGGTCTAAGGATCTATTTTTCTAAAACTCTGATATGTATTTGGAGACCTACGTTTATTACTTTTGGGCCTTACTTTGGATAAATTTGGGATGAAGTGTAAACTCAAAACCCCTTTTGGTTGTGTTTCACTTATGTTTACTTTATCTCGTTCTTTTATGACTTGTGTTGGATACCAATCCCCGTAGCACCCCGAAAGCTTGAATAAGTCTTCCGCTGTATCAGATTTTGGGGGTGTTACAGATTGGTATCAGAGCCAAGGTTATAGAGAACTAGGTAATAAAAACCTAAACTATAACCGACTTTTATAGAAAACGATCCTCGACCAACGCCCGCCAGCCCGCCAAGCCGAAGCATCTTATATTACGCTTGAAATATTATGAGATGATGATATGATGTGAATTGTTATATGAGACCCTTGTAGAGGGCGGCTCATGATGTGACTTACGTGATATGATATAAGGATATATTGCGATTATGAATTGGGAGTTAGATGCTAGAGAACTTAGTGATGCGATAGGACTTCACTATGCTCTATGGGATTTTATTTGATAGTGATTGAGATGATTTGGAAATCATGGGAGGCCTCGATTTTACAATCGAATGGCATATTGAACTTATATTTGATTGATTGGATATGTGGTATATTGATTTAGAAGATTTTGTTATGGTTTGAGTTACGGGTTGGTTTAACGTTAATAAACCAAACCGCAACAGTCATCGGACCTTTTAGGTTGACGAACCCAATTGGGCCGGCGAGTATTGCGGAGGAAATTTATTAGCGTATGACCCACCCTTATGACTCATGAATTGTGTGTGATATCCTGAATATGATAATTAAATACCGTTGTCATAGACTGTGTCTCCTCCCTATCCAGTCCTCACTAATTAATTCGAGAGCGGTAACATATCCATATGTTTCCGTCATATTCGCTATCAGTTAATGTTGAGATCGGACCTTCGTCCTATTGTTCTGAAACGCCATCTAGCGTCGTCTAAGAAACCATCTTAAAAACTATTACGCCAAGCGTGTGAATAGTTATGGATTAATTGTTGTGAATTCTAAACCGAAAGGTTATCGGTTAGATAACCTAGCTTCTTTAAATAGCTACTGTCATCATCTAACGCCGCTTCGATTCGCCGTTGATGAAATTTGGAAGATCATGTATCGACATTGAATGATCGTGCTTAATTGGAAGTTTCGCTTACACATTAATTGTGTTGTTTATCGTTATAACCTCGGTGACTATTCATTAGTCTCGTATTGAACTTGCGGGAACCCCGTTCCAAATCCCTATGTGCGATGAATCCAAGCACCTGTTTACTAGGTGGAGCGGGAACCTACAATCGTTGAGTGGGATAGTATTCTTGATATCGTGTTTGAAGTTCATTCCGTTAACGACGAGGAGTAAAATTTTTGTACGATGTTATCCCGATATTCGAATCGTATAGTTCGTTGATTTCCCGTGGGGACAGATTAATAGCCCCGAAACGAGACTTAGTAGGACCACGCAGACACGACTTGTTGCAGCTATTAGCACAGGACGTCGTGGACAACCTCTAGTCATTATGAACTAAACTACCAACAACCAGGTCTCGCCAAAACGTGCTAAGGTGAGTTGAGCATGCATTGAGCAGTTAAGTGGCCAGATGTGTGGCCGAGACACAAACTGATATGAATCGCTCATCCACCTCTGCCATAACCTCAAGAGCCAAAATGATGCCTGTAAGGGAACGTAGGAGGAGTTACGAAGTTGCATGTCTATTGGAATAGCGAGATCGAAGAGGTTGTTGCTCTAGAATGTTGGTTAGAAAAGATTGAAACTGTATTTCGAATTGGTAATTGTGAGAAGGCGAATATGTCTCGTAAACACCATGGGAAGAAATAGTAATCTTTGATCTGGCGATATTAAAGCGACTTATTCGAGGTATTGAGGAGGAGGATTTAAGACGATTACGTTGGGGATTGTTGCCTTCGTGGCAAAGCGAGAAAATGGGAAATTAAAGTATGGAATTGTGAGGCGAACGGCATCGACATGCCGAATCAGGTCGTTATGTCCGGGAGCTGTCCCTATGGTGACTTGAGATAGCTCATGCTAAACCGCTCAAGATAGAGCACTATATTGATGGATTGGCCGGTCTAATGAGGGTGACATGATTACCTCGTGACCAGCTACATTTCGTAGTACTTTGAATATCTAATGGGATGAGATACAACCAGGGAAGTGGTTGAAAATAAAAGGTATTGGGAAGACCACTCAAGGAACGAGAAGGCGAGTTCTGGACCCACAAGATGAGAGGTACCGACCTACGGACCTATACTCACTGTTTCTTTGAGTTATTCTAGTTGTACCCTGAAATGGTAAGGAGTAAGGCTTGGTGATGATGACGCTGAGANGAAAATAAAAGGTATTGGGAAGACCACTCAAGGAACGAGAAGGCGAGTTCTGGACCCACAAGATGAGAGGTACCGACCTACGGACCTATACTCACTGTTTCTTTGAGTTATTCTAGTTGTACCCTGAAATGGTAAGGAGTAAGGCTTGGTGATGATGACGCTGAGAAAGCGAAAAACAAGAGGAAATGAGAAGATTTGCTAAAGGTGAGAGAAAACCATACATACGACAAGAGGTCGTGGATGCTTATGTTGTTAAAATCTGGGGAATTTGAGACGCACACTTGGAATTAACCTAAGTGCGACTATTATAGGCTTCATCACTCTGGCTGGTGTGCTGAGACGTGTCGTAAGAATTGTAGTTTGGATACTTAGCAGGGACCGTAGATCTAAGACCCATGCATTGGTTTCGACCACCTCCGGGTCGGATTGTAAGACTAGTGTCGCATGTGTTATATGAAGAAAGAAGGAGCACTACATGAAAGCGTGTCGAGAATTGAGGAATAGTGGAAGTTGCGAAGCCGAGGAAATGAAAGATAACCAAAGAGAATCGAGAAGTAAGAAGATACCAAGAGTATAATGTGACGTCAAGGAATGGCTGTCCCGTGTGATGAGACTTACGCGCTTCACTTTCGTTTTAGCCGTCATCCAACAAATTACTCGACGTCACCTTCTTAACTATGCGTCATGAATCAGCTATGTGCGTCACTATCGTCATATCCTTCCATAAACCCACAAAATGTTTACTATCTATTCTCTTGTAACTAAACTTAGCATGACATCATTGGACCTTAATTATACAAAGACTGGCCACCTATGTATAATTCAGGTAGGAATCATGTTATGCTGGGATGGTTGCTTAAACCTCTACCGAGAATTAAGTTTCTCATCCTATGCCTGAAATCTCGCATTTTGAATTGATTCTATCTCTCTTTTCCATTCTAAGAAATTCGACTTAACCGACTTTGTACTTCGATCCAAAGAAGATACGGTACGACACCTACTCTCGAGGAACGACTCCTTCACTTAGCGTTCCACGCTACTCTACCTACTCCGTTACCCAAGGATCTTCGCCGATGATTATACGAAATTTTGAGTTGAACAGCTACTGGATAATTTGTGACTTCGTATACGGATAAGAGGCATAGTTTCTTGTAGCGAACATGTCAAACACTGCTACAAACTATACTTGGTTCATACTAGAGAAGATACCGAATCGACCGATCGATTGCAGGTAGCAATCAATGCCATTCTACGTGATGCTATCCGATGCGTTAGCAAGTAAGTATACACTTGAGACTAGTCGGTTGTTAGTAGGAACGGATGTACACTTGCTTTGAGACGGAAGAACTAATGAAAAGGTTGTACCCATTGCGTTTATACCTTTTTTAGTTAAGACTCAAACTACTCGGACTTAGAATATGACAATTAGCAAACCACGGTGAAGAACCGACGCCCCTTACAGAAAGCTGAACCTCTTTGATCAGCTACAAGGTTCAAACGTCTAGTTGAGGAATCGATTCGTGATTCGAATACCATAATTGGCAATAATCCGGGAAAGGAGAATCTCGAAGGCTGTGTTTACGCTGTTGTGACTTATGAAACCTCTGGTTAGGCCTGTCGGTTAACCAATACCTCAGACGCCTTCATAGTGTACGTGAACCTTAAGTGGTCAAGCTGTGTTAGTAGCCAATGATAATGGGCTAAACTGCTAGAGAAGTATGGATAAGCCCGAAGGACGCCTGGGATAACCTTAAGTCGCTTTGAGAAAGAAATAGCAATGGACTAACTTCTTGGAGAACGAAGTTTAAAAATTGGACCGTTCGACTTCGTAGTCATGTGAATTGTAATTGCCTGAATTATGTTGAAATGTAGTCTGTTAAGAATTGAGTTGTTCGTACCATTCCTACCGAGGTAGGAAAAAGGGTAACTAAGGAGAAGACGAAGAAGAAGCATGGTGATTTTGGAAGTAGGTACGGTATAGTACACCTAACCTAGCTGTATCGAAAGATAGCGTAGGTGTTGTTGCGTATAGTGTTGTATCGCATAAAAGATTGGTGAAATGTTTTGATATGAATGAAGAAGAAAGTAGCTCACGCCTCTCGTCAATTCGAGACATGCGAGAAGAGCTGCACCACTCCTGAGTTAACATCGGATGCAGTTGTAATTACACACAAAATCCAGGGAAAACAACATCGGTGGCGCGCGAAGTGTAGAGTATACACAAACCATATGGGTTACGACATGTTCTAAATTAGAAAGAGCGGACCGTTAAGGTAGACTCGCTAGGTAGAACTACCTGGTGAATATGACTGCAAATTTGCTATTATCGGGGAAAAAGAAGACGTTATTGCTGACACTCTTAGTCGAGCAAGAAATACACACATTAAAACCGCCTGATGAACACTGACTTTTAGTTGTAGGTACCTATTCGGTTGTTTTGAGCAATTCCTAAATTGAGCCAAATCATCAAAGACGTTAAATTCTTTTTCTCAACAACTTGATACACGGTCTAATCTCGTGACAGTTCTTGTTTGATGAGTTGCGAGATTAAGCTAAAATCAAGTTGTTGCGTAGTTTAAGGTTTCGGTGATTTTGCTCGAAGATGGGGAAGGCTTATTCCATCGAAATAGGTTACTCGATAGTGGACTGCGATTAATATGCTGAGTTTCTGGAAATCTCTACAAGATGACCATGGGGACGAGTGGTAATAGGAGTGTTACGTAACCTCCCCAATCAGATGGTCAGAGTAAGAGAATCGTTCGTACGTCGGGAATAAAGCTTTGAGCTGTCATTAGTAACTTAGAAAGGAGGCTGGGAGAGACATCCGCCTCTCCCCAAACTTGCCTAAGTTGATGAAAACAATTGACGTCGAAATTATATTGTTCCGGACTTGTTATGGTCGAGTGTGTCAACATAACTCTCGCTGAACCGGAATTGTAGACAGTAAGTTCGCTATATTGACTTCCATTCGTGAGACCGTTGAAATGAATACTATGATCCCAAAGGTAGGGAAAGAAGATGATTAAGGTATCACCTAGAGATGGTGGAATACGTTGAGTAAACGTGAGAAATTTAATCTCTGCTATTCTGTTTCGCTTAAGAATTCTTGTTAGAATTTGAAATTGTGATACTAGTTCTTGCACCGGGACTTGGAAAAGTCCACAAGACTCGTGACGAATAGTCTGGAAAGACGCTTTCGGCAAAGATTGCCATTGCGTATCCAGAAATTTTCTGTTCTATGATGATGAACGTCAAACTCCTTTGAGGAGCTCGTTGAAATCCTATTCGTGAAAAATCTGGCGATCTAAGCCAAGTCATATCGTTGTGTTTGAGCTTGTTGGAAATTTTGTGATAGCCCTCCACTCACGTGGTGAATGTGAGGATGAAATTCAGTGAATCTATTTTTATCTCTATTCGATCTTGAGGGTTGACTTTAAGTGAAACCCAGGACAGGTTTCTTCTGAGGCTGGGAGGATGTGACAACTGGTAAATTTGAGAACCTGATTTGAACTACAATTTCATAATTAAAAATGAATCGTTAATTTTATTGAAACGGTTTTCAGAAATTATGGGAATTGGTGATTGACTATGTGGAATGTAATTAGTACCGTTGATTATTTCTGTGGAATATTTGTCGTTAGACCATTTCTATGGCGTTAAGTTAGGCACTACTTCGACTCTGGCATTAGGAAACCTAATAATGCGATATATATAAAGTTTTGTTACGCAAAATAAATAGAGGCGTATTTATAGTCACGTTTTATGGGAAAATCTATCTCAAAAGGATGGCGTACATATAAACGCGTATTGAGGATTTTTGATAATAAATATGGGCTCGGAAAGTGAGAGCCGGGATTTAATGAGAAACGGTCACGCATTATTTTTATAAACGTATTTATTATTGAATTTAATGGAAAATGAATTTAAAAGTGATCGGTGGTGATAAAACTAATGTTGACGACATTTGTTATTTTTCGCGATTTAAAACGTGCGTTTTCGGGAGAGTTGATAATTATTGCACCGCAAGCCCTTGTTTTAGCACCCGGTCCATAAATATGTAAAGGTGAGGGACCTTGTTGTAAATTTCGTGTATTTAACCCTATCCCATCTCTTTCCTCTTCATTTTCCCTCACTAACCCTAACATCACTCTTCTCCCTCTTCTCTCTTCACCTCAGCCGCCGGCCACCCTTGTGCCACCACCACTGCCGGTCACCACATTACACCGCCACCACCAATCGACTTCTATTGATCCCCTCTCCATATACTACCACTACACGCGCCGTCAACAACCCCCACCACCATTTCGTGCCCCACCGCCGCCACTAAACACCACCACCACCACCATTCAACATCAAAGCTTGTAGATCTGTAGAGAAATGGTAAGGAAACGCGTTTAACGCGTGAGTTGACTCAGTCACGAGTCAAACTCGTTAACATTCTTGATTTTCGGGTGAAAATAAACAAGTTATATGTTTTGAAAATTTAAAAACATGAATAAAACATAGTTTGGTATCCATAGTGTGCCATGTTCGTGTGTGTCAAGTCGTGTAACTGGGAGCTTAAGCTCACGGTATTAGTGATGTTCTCGTTGTTGCTATTGTTTTAATGTTGGTATCCGAATGGGAACTAATGGTTTCGTTGTTTGAGCCGAGGGCATAGGATTTGGAGTTTTGGGCTTGGTTATGGTTTCGGTATAATATTGATGTTGTCGAAGTTGGTTGGCTGTTGATGGGGAAAGGTGTAGACCGAGACCCTCATGGTCTCGGCAACACTTGACTTCCACCGGATATTGTTGTGGGTGTTGTTCTTGTTTTAGTCATGGTTCAGTTTTGTAACTGTCGAGATGTAGCCGAGAACTAGGATTTGGTAGGTTGTGATTATTGTTAAGCTGTGGTGGTATTCTTGATGTTGAAGCTGACGGCTGAGCCGAAACCACTAGGGTCTCGATATATTGAAGTTGTCAAGTCGGCGTTATTGATAGTTGATGTTAAATTAAGGATAAACTTGATTTTTATTTGGGTAAGTGATTATCGAGCCATAGGTTTAGAGGCTGGACGATAAATGATTGATGTATTGAGCGTGATTATATTACTTGTGAACTTTGTGCCACGTCGGTGTCACTTTGACTCTCTAGTCTTAGTTGACTCCGACAAGTGCCGTAACATGGACATATATTTAGGTTAGTGGACTTAGATTAATAAATAAGTCGAAAGGTCATGACTCGGGCTTGTGACTCGAAACAAATAAGTAACTCAAGTTTAAAAACAATAACTTGATAAATATATATTTTGTATGATGAAGTGAACAATAAAAATATATAAATATGTTTTCATATAAAGAAAATAAATAACAAGTTATATTTACTTGTTAGTTTTTGACGTAAATAAACGTAGACTTAAAAAGGGAAAATTTTGTAATAAATGAGTTACTAAATGTTTCGAGGGCACGCAAAACTAGGATTTGCCTAAATACTAAACATTGTGTATTTTATTGCGAGTCACGGATATGTGACGTTAATACATTTAGCTTACGTAATTAACGAACCTATGGGAGCTCGTTAAGTATGTCGGAAAGATTTAATAATGGATAACATATCCTACGACCCCTTAGGTGGTGATATAGTTTTGGAGGATTAAGTGAGACGTATGCATGGTGAAGTTTATTGGGGTGACTAGTTCGATAAGCTCTGATAATTCAATTTGATGACTTAGTAGACTATAAGAACTTGGCACGTGAATTGTTGTAGTTTTATTTGGTGGAATTCTTTGGAAGCGTGAGTTCACATGAGTCTGGTTGAGTCGACACAACACACACACACACCAGGATACCAAACACTAAAACGGATTTGAGAAAGGGTTTTCGGAAAACGAAATGGAATATGTTCGGGATTTGGGAAATTTTGATTTGAGATTTGTTTTAAAGCGAGTTGATATTATTAGGTAGTGCCGAGTCAGTAGTCGCCGTTGCAAGATAGTTGATACTTTCATTGCTTCTGTTGATTCTTTTGCTATTTGCTGGACCTGAGGTGAGTCATAGCCCCACTTTTACTCTTGAACTTTGTTTTCAATACTTGGGGTGAGAAACGTGCAAATTGTTTTATGTGGACTATTATCGCTTTTTATTTAAAACTTGCTATGCTTATAGAACTAGGTAGGTAATATCAACCCTAGCCACATAGTGAATTAGTGTGGACTAGATATGATTAGATGATATTGGACGTTACATCAACCTTAGTCACATAGTGAACCATCGCGTGTGGACTAGATTTGGTTAGATGAGTTACATCAACCCTAGTCACATAGTGAACCATCGCGTGTGAACTAAATATGGTTAGATGATGAGAATGGCTTATTTGAGGATTTTTGGTTGAACTATAGTGTGCACCTATAGGGTTATGATAGTACGGAGGTTATCCGTGTGATTATGATGGAGCGGAGGTTATCCGCAGGTTTGTTTTGAGGCCTAGTCTAGCTAGCAAGCGTTTTGCGTATATGTCCACTTGATTTGATTATGAATTTAAACCTATGATCTCACCAGCGAAAGCTGACTTTTAGCACGTTTTCTCAGGTAATTAAGTTATGAATTTGGATGCTTGGATTGGAGGCTTGGCTTGGCAATGCGGTTTAAGGATCTATTTTTCTAAAACTCTGATATGTATTTGGGGACCTACGTTTATTACTTTTGGGCCTTACTTTGGATAAATTTGGGTTGAATGTAAACTCAAAACCCCTTTTGGTTGTGTTTCACTTATGTTTACTTTATCTCGTTCTTTTGACTTGTGTTGGATACCAATCCCCGTAGCACCCCGAAAGCTTGAATAAGTCTTCCGCTGTATCAGGTTTTGAGGGTGTTACAGCAGTGGAACTGGTCGGCAATGCCCCAAAATGTGCGTATTTCGAAAAGCGATCCACCACGACAAAGATAACTGTGAACCCCTTAGAAACAGGTAGTCCCGTAATGAAGTCCATAGATACGTCCTCCCATACGGCGGTGGGTGTCGGAAGGGGCTGCAAGAGCCACCCGGTGCCTGGGTCGAAATATTTAGTTTGTTGACACACAAGACACTGCTTGATAAAGTTGTCTACCGACTCGCGCATTCCCTTCCAATAAAATAAGGCGGACAACCCCACCTGCATCTTTTTGGTGCCGCCATGCCCCGCACTAGGCGTCTCATGAAACTCGCGTAACAAAGGTGTTTTCAGTTTTGATTCCTTACCGAGAAAATAACGATCCCGGTATATTAACAATCCATTCTCACGCCGAAACCCCTGCGGTATTTCCCCACGATCCAACTTCTGGTGGACGCTAAGCAACTCATCTAGAGACTCATTCTCACGTCTCAAATCAGGAATTAATCCCACCAAAGGCTGGCTCATAGACATGAATGATGCAGCGACATCCTCCTCATCCTCAAACATACGTGACAATGCATCAGCAACTTGGTTTGTCACTCCCGGCTTGTACTCAATTGTGAAATCGAACCCCATTAATTTCCTCACATACTTCTGCTGGAGGGGAGTCTGAATTACTTGCTGCATGAGTTCTTTGATACTCTTGTGATCGGTTCGAATGATGAACCGACGCCCAATTAAGTATTGACGCCACTTGTAGACAGCTTCCACAATAGCGAACAATTCCTTCTGATAGGTGGCCGTCACACGAATACGCGGACCCAAATTACGACTGAAATAGCTAATGGGCTGGTTGCCCTGGATTAAAACTGCACCAATTCCGTCACCCGATGCATCGGCTTCCACAATAAAGACCTGGTCAAAATTTGGAAGACCCAATATTGGAGCATTAGTCAATTGCTGCTTAAGAATGTTGAAAGCTTGTGATTCCAGTTCCCCCCATTTAAATCCATCCTTTTGTAGGAGGTCGGTTAAAGGAGCAGCAACGGTGGCATATCCCTTAATAAACCGTCGGTAGTATCCGGCTAGGCCCAAAAATCCCCGTACCTGACGCTGGTTCGTAGGTACCGGCCACGCAAGTACCGACGCTACTTTCTTAGGATCCATCTCCACACCGCGTTCCGAGATGATATGCCCTAAGTATTCGAGTTCCCGGGCCCCAAACATACACTTGGAGCGCTTCACATAAAACTGGTGTTCCTGTAGGCATTTTAAAACACATTGCAAATGTTCCAAATGCGCAGTAAGAGTTGAACTATAGATTAAGATATCATCAAAAAACACAATTACGAATTTACGCAAATAAGGAGAGAACAACCGGTTCATAGTAGACTGGAATGTGGACGGAGCATTGGTGAGTCCAAATGGCATGACTAGGAACTCGTAATGTCCATCATGTGTGCGAAAAGCTGTCTTGTAAACATCCCGTTCATGAACACGAATTTGGTGGTACCCGGCTCGTAAGTCTAGTTTAGTAAAGATGGTAGCACCCCCTAATTCATCAAACATCTCGTCAGCTGTAGGGATGGGAAACTTGTCCTTCACGGTTACCGCATTTAATGCCCGGTAATCCACACAAAAACGATAGCTACCGTCTTTCTTCTTAACTAACAACACGGGTGAAGAAAAAGGACTATTACTGTAGCGGATAATTCCTTGACTCAACATCTCGCTTACCAACTTTTCCATCTCCCCTTTTTGGTAGTGCGGGTAACGATAGGGTCGTACATTAACCGGCTTGGTGTTGGGAAGCAAATGGATTCGATGATCAATTAAACGACGAGGTGGTAGAGTCGTGGGTACCTGGAAAAGGAAATCAAACCGGGCCAAAAGCTAATCGATCTTAGGGTGTCCTGGTCCCGTAGGCACATGCGCCGTTCCATGGCCCTCCGTCTCCCTATGTAAGCTGTGAAACTCATAAACCCCATAGACATCCTCCGTCTCTAATAACGCTTGCATATGATGGAGACTAATTTTCTTCATACGGAGCGACTCGTCTCCTTTGAAGGTATATGTGGTATTTAAAAGAGTGAATTCCATTGTTTGTTGTGCATAGTCATGCGTCACCTTCCCCAACTTTTGCAACCACTGAATACCCAATACAACATCGGGACCCTTCATGGGCAATACGTACAGATCGACTTCCATTGTCAATCCCTGAATATGAAGAGTAACTTGTGAACAAATATTCTTACACAACAACGTCTCCCCACTTCCAATATAAACTTTGAATTGCTTAGTCGTTTTGATTGGCAAACACATTCTCTCCACCACATCAGGTTGAACGAAATTATGTGTACTCCCGTTATCAATTAGCACGTGAACATCACCGGTACCAATCTTGCCCCATAGTTGGAGAGAGCGGGGGCTGCCATGGCCAATTAACGAGTTTAGAATGGAGATATCCCCGCTTTCCACTGCTTCCTCAGCATCCGTGTGCGCCTCATTACTTGTGTCGTCACCTTCATCTGTCATAAGCTGGTAGTGCAAATATTACGATATTTAATCTATACGGTCTCGTTTGTTTTGATTGATGACAAACGTATAACTTGATACATAACGTAAAATGTACAAGTTACTTGTAATCATACTTTGTCTCAACAAACATTCAACTCCTCTCAACATCTCGAGTCATCGTATGCTACAACACAGGTTCGTACATGTTTGTTATGTAGCATTATGATCAAACCCCTTGACCNTTCCTTGACTCAACATCTCACTTACCAACTTTTCCATCTCCCCTTTTTGGTAGTGCGGGTAACGATAGGGTCGTACATTAACCGGCTTGGTGTTGGGAAAAAAATGGATTCGATGATCAATTAAACAACGAGGTGGTAGAGTCGTGGGTACCTGGAAAAGGAAGTCAAACCGGGCCAAAAGCTGATCGATCTTAGGGTGTCCTGGTCCCGTAGGCACATGCGCCGTTCCATGGCCCTCCGTCTCCCTATGTAAGTTGTGAAACTCATAAACCCCATAGACATCCTCCGTCTCCAATAATGCTTGCATATGATGGAGACTAATTTTCTTCATACGGAGCGACTCGTCTCCTTTCAAGGTATATGTGGTATTTAAAAGAGTAAATTCCATTGTTTGTTGTGCATAGTCGTGCGTCACCTTCCCCAACTTTTGCAACCACTGAATACCCAATACAACATCGGGACTCTTCATATTCAGGGATTGACGATGGAAGTCGATCTGTACCTCTTTCTAATATTTTAGTTTATCATTCAATCAAGTTTTTCAATCAATAATATTCTAGTTCTCCAATCTTCTTCTTAAGGATTCCGCGCCTGCTTGAAGTGGTGCCCTATCCCGATACAACCTCTGACCGGGTCGTATCAATAAGTATTGAAAATATGTTACTTGGTGTCTATATGACCTTGCGAGGAGGATTCATTGTCGTTAGACGTGGAAGAAAGTTATTCGAATGTTTTTTTAATTTGGAAGTGATTATTCTGTTACTTAATAGATGGTGTTTGGATGAATTAGTGAGTTTGTTATCTCGTTCATGTCAAAGTAGGACAATTTGACATTGGGAGGCAAATAAACTATAAATTTTGTGGAATGCTTATATTATTACTTTATTAGTATGTGNTAAACTATAAATTTTGTTGTTCTTTATAATTGTTATTGTATTTAATTTTTCTGTGAAATTAGCTTAAATGCTAGTTAGTGGATTTCAAAGAATCCTATGGGATTCACAATGAATCCTTTGTGATTTCATACGTAATCTCATGTGATTCACAATGAATCCCATGGGATACACTAAAGAATCCCATGGATTTCATACTGAATCCTTTGTGATTTATCGTCTTTTTACGAATCTCGTGGGATTTCTTTACGAATCCCGTGGGATTTTTCTGGACGGAAATTTTGAAAAAAAAAAAAAAAATCGTCTTTTTACGAATCCATTGGGATTTTTACGAATCCATGGGATTTTTCTGGACGAAAATTTTGAAAAACAAAATCATCTTTTTACGAATCCCGTGGGATTTCTTTACGAATTCCGTGGGATTTTTCTGGATGGAAATTTTGAAAAAAAAAATTCGTCTTTTTACGAATTCCATGAGATTTTTACGAATCCCGTGAGATCACTACAAGAAAAAGGCCTTTTAGTGACACCATTTTTAATGACACACAAAAAAAGTGTAAGTGAAAGTACATGTTTACTTACACTTTTAAAAAAGGTGTAAGCAAAAGTTTAACTTTTACCTACACTTTACATAAAATGTAAGCAAAAGTCTAGTTATACCTACACTTTTAGAAAAGTGTGAACAAAAGTCTAATTTATACACACACTTTTTAAAAAGTGTAAGTAATAGTCTTACTTTTACCCACATTTTTTAAAAAGTGTGAGCAAAAGTCTAATTTATACACACACTTTACATAGAGTGTGAGAAAAAGTGTAGTTTTACTCACACTTTTTGAAAAGTGTAAGTAATGGTCTTACTTTTACTCACATTTTTTTAAAAAGTGTGAGCAAAAGTCTAAATTATACACACACTTTATATAGAGTGTGAGAAAAAGTGTAGTTTTTACTCACACTTTTTAAAAAGTGTAAGTAATAGTCTTACTTTTACTCATACTTTTTAAAAGTTGTAATTAATAGTCTTACTTTTACCCACATTTTTTAAAAAGTGTGAGCAAAAGCGTTTTTTTTTAAATGTTAACGAAAAGTACGATGTGTATATGTACTTGTTGAAAAATGTAAATACGAGGCTCGTTTTTGTTTACAAGATCGTCAGATTTTAATTGTATTAAATCAACTGAAAACCGAAACGAACCGATCCAACCCAAACCGAACCAACCTTACTCGGTTTGGTTTTCTGCTTTACATATTTCTGGTTTTCGGATTCGGTTTGCTTGGTTCGATTTGAGCCAAACGAAAAAAACACGCCTAACCCATCTAAACCGAACCGGTTCAGTTAGGTTTCAGTTTGACTCAGTACACTTTGATTTGGTTCTCGATTAATGTTTTTCTCACAATCAGTTTTCAATTCAGTTCGGTTTTGAGCCGATGCTCGGCCCAGTTTTACTACACTTAAATAAAAATACGAATACATATGTTTTGTCTATTTTAAAATTATCTATCATTTAACTCTAATAACTATTAACATAATTAAAATATATATATATTTTTTAAATCAGTTACTTTATCAACAAAAAAATATGTCTCATTTTACTAGCGTTGCACCATCTCTATTTGTTTTTTTTACTATTAATTTTATTCCATTACTTTTTCTCTCTACAAAATGGATGTATTCACTGTTCTTCAAATAGCCGTTAAATCTCTTGTTCATCACTTTAAAATTCCATTTCTTCATTAAATTCATTACTATTCACCAAACGTCTTCATCAAATTCATTAGTTTAGCCGTTAATTCTCATGCTCAGGTATTCATTTCTTCATCAATAGCAGTTTAATTTGTGAATTTGAACTGAAATTTAGATTGTTAATTAGTTCGTTATAGGTTCGTAGTTACATGTATTTAGTTGTGATTTGGTTGAATGTGAAGTCTAAAAGTGTTGTTAATTGTTGCATATAAGGTGTTTGATGATATGCCTAACTCAAATTTGTTATTAAATTAATTAATTGATAGCTGAATATGATGTATGTAAGGTGTTTGATGATATGCCTAACTCAAGTGAAACTATATTAGATGAAACGCTAGAATACTCTTTGTTTGAAAAACGCTAGAATCACCTCAAGTGTAGTAGGATTAGGGAGTTAAAAGAGATGATTAAGGTTTTTGATGGGGATGTGATGGCTTCGGCTTGTCACAATAATGTTTCTTGGTGTTTTTGTATGTTTTAATTTAAAGGTTATTGGTTGGTGGTAAGTTCGGTTCCACGTATTGAGAGGTTGTAGTGGAATTTATCTTGTAATGGAACTTATTTTTTGTTAAGTGTGAGTGAGTCTAATAGAAATTTTGATGTAGAGCTTTATCGTTAGTAAACGTAGATAAGAGAATGAGATTTGCGTGAGGGGATAGTGTTAACTTAAATGTGGTGCACCGGTACTAATGTTTGTGCACAGTTTTTAGATGCCTGTACTCCAATGTGTAAAGTGTATTGTAGGAGCAATTAGCTTATTTGATAGACTTTATGAGCTTATTGAACATTTGATAAGCTTATAATATCATTTTTTATGGCTTTTGAATGAGCTATTAGCTTGGGCTTATGAACTTAAAGACACTATAAGCTCAAGTTGATAAGCTTGTAAGCCGTTAAAATGAGCTTACTTTCTTATCAAATTTTCAATAAGTTCATAAGCCCATCGAATAAGCAAAGGCAAAGGAGAATGGCATGTGAGGGGGAAATAGACAGTTGTTTCGGTGAGAAAAGTAAAAAATAATTGGAAGACTTGAAGCTAAGGCGAAGGAGAATGGCATGTGAGGGAAATAATGTTGTGTGGATTAGTAACTCGAAGGAACTTGTTTACACTAATCTTTTACAACTATCTTTTATCTTAGCTGGGAGTCTGGAACTAAGTTTCTGTTAAGTAGGAGTTGAACTGATATGCTTATGTATTTTAGCAATGATAGAAGAGAATATGAGTTTTGCATAGGTGTTTACTCAAACTTAATGTGATGCTAATTTTGTTTGCACGGTTTTCTAGTTGCATGTACTTCCGGTAGTGAATAGCAGATAGCTGTAGTAAGAGCACTTAATGTGATGCTAATTTTGTTTGCACGGTTTTTATATCTGATCCTGTGAATCCTCTTTTGGGCTAAATCCACACCTCATATTGAACTTTCTTTCGTTCTGTGAATATCTTCTTTCGTTCTGTGACTTTCAGCTATTTTCTTTTGGGCTAAATCCACATCTCATATTGAACTTTTTTTATGTGTTAAATATGATTTCAAAGAAAGTTAGGTGTTCGAGTTCTGTATATAAAAATTATATGCTTGAATGAATTACAGATACTGTTCGAAAGGATCAGCAACCATCAGGGCTGTATTCCCTTATCCAAATGATGTCATGTCAATCTTAGTTCAGGTATGCTCCATGGAAAACTGTGTAAATGTATTTTACAATAAACATATTCTTGTAACTCATGTCGTTGTTATCACAGAGATTAATGGAGGATCGAATTCCAAGTCTTTTAGGTTGCATTTGCTCATTTAGTATGGATGAATGATTATGCCTAATATTTCCTTCTCTATCAGTTTTCGATTCAGTATCTCAGAGTGCTTGCAGTAGGATATGAAAGAACACAGGAACTAGCAAAAGATCTCCGAAGTGTGGGATGTGGTGACCTGTATGTTGAAGGTACAACATAACTTTAAACACACTCCTACCTCTTTTATAGATGAATTTATGACTCAAAGTGTGACATAGGCGGCATGTGCAATGCCAAATGAAAGGATGTAGAATATCATATAATATATAACGGGTTTTTCTTAAAACCGCCAACATAATTTTTCATTTGTCCCATTTTAGTCATTGTACTATGTTATGTTATTGTGGACTTCTAAGTCATTATAACTGTTTCATGTCTGATTAGGTCATTCCATAACCCGTAATGTTAGTATTTTCATTCAAGTTTTCAGAATACAGATAAATATAATATTTTGAAACATAATTTTTAACGTTAGTATAAAATTGATCATTTGATGACTTGGATGTACCAGAAAAGAACAATGCTGAGACAAATGAAGAAGTATGTTGGTATTTATTGCAAAAAAGTCTATATACTAAGTGTAAATGCTGGATCGTACTCGATGGTCAGGATATCTCTCTGTACAGGTCTAACAGAAGCTTTGTTTCTTGAGCACAAAGATTACTAAGTTGAGTTTGAGCGTGCCTCTATGAGACAACTATACAACTGCGTGTACAACAGTACAAGGTTTTATTTGATAGTTTACCACATCCTTTCTTTTGTTCTCTTTTCTGTTTTCATTCTCATTCTCATTGATTACATTATGTTTTTTTCCAGAGTGGTAGCATATCATGTCCTTGAGTCAGCATACACTGTAGTGGAGGGTATTAACAAACAATCTTTCCTAACTGAATTGGTATGACTAAGTTTCTTCTGTGTATTTTCTCTTAAACCCAGTTCAATTGATGCATGTTAAACCGCTTCTTCTGATTCATACAGTCATATTATTATGTGTGGTGTAATTCTTTCATGACTTAGTACATGAGAGACATTGTTGAACTTTATATCTACATTGATTTTATGATTTCACGTTTCTTGACTCTCTAATTGATGGACACACTGTAATTCTTGAATTTTTTTAGCTCTAGTACACTCGCAAATTTGACATTAGTTATATTGTATTAATCTTTTATACTATGTGAGTGTATACAGTTCCTGTGTTCCGTTTTCTGCCCGTTCTTTAGGTTCGCTGGCTTTCATACAGTAAATTGGTTTTCAAGCATCTGGGCTCAAACGTCAACTATAATTATCAATCCGTTTCATGTATATTCAGCATCATTTTAATTTTGATGTTACACTTCCTAGTGATATTGTTAATGAATCTGCACTGTAGATCGGCAAAGTTAATATCCAAAGCATGAAAACTTCTGAATTTATGGAAGATTGTTGTTGGAACATTATTGTGTATGTTATCATAACAAGCGCATTAATAATCTGCATGCGTGCCCATCCAGCCACCTATATTACTATTAGCATATCTGGAATTTTGTTTTCATTCAATGCTGAGACTGATTATTTTGCGCAGAAAACGCAGAGGTGCCTTGAGCTAAGAAGCTTGTTATAACAGATGAGTACTTTCAGCGGGGTTGACTCAAGCTCTTGTGATGCGTTTTAGACAACATGAGGAAACTGTGGCATGAGAAGGTATGCATTGATGACAGCATGGTTTACAGCATGGTTTACAATACATATAAAAAAATACATGATGATGTAAAAGTTGGTTGATTTATATATTTTCTTTTCTTTCAGGTACTGGACTAGCCGGAATGAGGCAAAGGGATCTGATACAGTGGTATGTTGGTTAGCAGAATAGTTATTGTAGGATACATGTGAAGAGAATAGTTAGGCATCAAGTTGTTCATCGGGTTTAGGTTTAGGAAATGTCATATCAGGTTGGGTAATGGGTCAAATGGGTGATTTATGCTATTAGTACCCTTAATTGGTCTGATTGTTTATCTGCAGTCTCGTCTAAGTTATTGTAGGATATACATGATGTACTCGAATTTGCTCGGTCTATATTGATATATGGTTGAAATACCAAGTATGTTTCAATCTCAGTTTTGTTGTCAAGTATCAGCTTTTCATGTGATAATTTTGAATTAATATAGCAGATTAAAATGTATGTGTATATAGCCTATAGTGACACAAGTATGTGTCAATAACAGACACAACCTATCCTGACACTATTTAAGTGTCAATAAACTGTGTCACTATATACTTTTACCGCCTGGACTTTTATTGACACTTTTTATAAGTGAAGGTGAAAAAATAATATATTTAGTGACATTTTTTTGGACATTTTCTGACACTTTTTATGTGTCACTATATGACTTTTTTCTTGTAGTGGATTTTTCTGGACGAAAATTTTGAAAAAAAAAAAAATCGTCTTTTTACAATCCAATGGGATTTTTTACGAATCCCGTGGATTTTTCTGGACGGAATTTTGAAAAAAAAAGTTCGTCGAAAGTATATAACAATGCATATCTATAGAAAGATAATTTTTTTTCTCATCGTGATGATGTATTTTTCGTAGCTTAAAGATTTACCGTTTGCAAGATATGTTGTTTTAAAAAAAAAAATGTGGAAAGTGGGTTTTATATTAAATGAGCTAAAATACCAATTTGCCCTCCCTTTGTTATTTTTTGATTTGATCTTAGCATTAGATGAAATGCGGATGGATGGTTGAGATTGGCTTATTTATTTTTTAAATGATACTTGTTTTACATAGATCTCATCTATTTTGGATACTATATCAGTGTATTAAGAATATGTGCTTATTGAAGCCTACGATGGCCCAATACTCAATCTGGCACTTTGTTTTATTGTAGAATCTCCATTTTTAAATAGAACAAGTAATAAAGTAACTAACAGTGAATAAAATGGACATTTGTATCTTATTTTATGTCAACCAACACTATTTAAAAACTATCTAGATGAATATATATGGATCATGTATTGTCACATTATAATAGAAACGACACAGAAGAGCTTATGGCCGGTTGCAATATTTGCTAACGGAGAAAGATAATATTCGCTTGGATTTGGTTTCGTGCATAACAACTTTTGCATGCGCTTTTCGTAGCTTTTTATACAAATGAAATAATAAGTACTTTTTAACTTATAAAGGATTACCTCATTAAAAGCAGTAGAAAGCAGCTAGTGACATAAAGGATTCAAATTTTACTATAGATAAATTTTTTTGTAGTAATGATTACCGTTCATAAAGTATTATAGAACATGCTCAATTCATGCATTTGGATGACATGATTCAATATTTCCATTCATTTCTCGATTCCTTTTTGCTACAACCAGCTGCTACCACAGTACCAGATACACATCATAAACAAATTACTTAACCAAAATACAATAAAAACATGCATCACGTAACTAAAACCACCATGCAAACCAACCCTAACAGCTTCGTCATGCGCCACCTGTCGGCATTGCACATACAACACTGTATTCATCACCACATAATTCACAATCAACTACAAAGAACACACGTAATTCACACCAACATACACAACCGAAAACCACTTCGATACAGATTCCATATTCATAATGACCGCATTATAATAGATTTAGGGGAGAAGTAGGTATTTTCTTATTTATCAATTCTCAAGATACAAGGGGATTAAATAGGGAAAAACATAACAAACATTCCGTAACTGACTTCCTCTATTTATGGAGAGGATACTAGACAATAAAACAAAAAAAATAAGAAATCCTATATTCCCCCTCAAGATGAAGCATGCAAATTTGCAATGCCAATCTTGCCAAGAAGAAACTGAAGTTGTTGTTTTGTAAGTCCTTTCGTTAATAAGTCCGCTACTTGCATTTTGCTGCTAATGTTCATGGGTACAACTTCTTTGGACTCAACTCGTTCACGCACGAAATAACAGTCCATTTCAACATGCTTTGTTCTTTCGTGGAAAACTGGGTTATTAGCAATATGTCGAGCTGCTTGATTGTCACAAAAGAGAGGCGTAGGGCCTGAAACATGAACCTGTAGCTCACTAAGCAACCAACGAACCCAAATTACTTCACTAACCGTAGAAGCCATAGCTCTGTATTCGGCCTCGGCTGAAGATCGTGAGACAACCGATTGCTTCTTGGTTTTCCAAGAAATAGGAGTTCCACCTAGTAAGAGCAAGTAACCGGTACGCGAGCGCCTCGTGTAAGGGCATCCTAACCAATCAGAGTCACAATATGCAGTCAAAATAGGGTCTCCTGCTCGTGAGAGAAGAATACCTTGACCCGGTGTAGCCTTTAGGTACCTAAGAACATGATCCGCTGCCTCCAAATGATTGCGTCTTGGATCAGCTACGAACTGGCTCAAAACATTGACGGAGTAAGTTATATCAGGCCGTGTGGCTTGCAGGTACAAAAGCCGACCAATCAAACGACGGTATTGACTTGCATCAACAGTTGGTTCATTCTCCCCTTTGTCAAGTTTCAAACCGTGTTCAATAGGAAACAAACTCGGCTTGCAACCTAACTTCCCACTATCCTTTAAGATGTCTAAAATATACTTTCGCTGACTGAGAACCAGACCATTGCTAGTTTTAGTCACCTCTATCCCGAGAAAATACTTCAACGGACCCAGATCCTTGACACTAAATTCGTTGTCAAGCTGTTTCTTGATTTCTTGGATTTTGTTAAGACAATTTCCGGTTATGATAACATCGTCCACATAAATTAAGACAACTACCATTGTGTTCCCATTTTCATAGATGAATAAGGAGTGATCGGCTTTAGTCTGTCTAAAACTCAAGCTTAAGAGATAGGTAGTGAACTTGTAATACCAATTCCTTGAAGCTTGTTTCAATCCATATAGGGACTTCCTTAATCGACAAACTCGTGTCTCGCCATCTTTAGAGAAGCCTTGAGGAATCTTCATGTAAACTTCTTCATTTAGATCCCCATGGAGAAAGGCGTTGTTAACGTCGAGCTGATGAATAACCCAATTCTTCTTTACAGCTACTGCCAGAAGTGTTCGAACTGTAACCAATTTAGCTACAGGAGCGAAGGTGTCATGATAATCTACCCCTTCTATCTGAGTAAACCCCTTTGCAACGAGACGAGCCTTGTATCTTTCAACTTCACCGTCAGGCTTGAATTTAATTTTATAAACCCATTTTGAGTCTATAGCACGTTTGCCCTTAGGTAGATCTTCCAAGGTCCAGGTACCATTTTCTTCTAGAGCTTTGATTTCTTTCTGCATAGCTTCACGCCAACGAGGATCCTGTGCAGCTTCTTTGAAGCACTTCGGCTCATCATTGTTGGTGATGGCCGTTAAAAAGGCCTTATGGTTAGCGGAAAACTTATCGTAGGAGACAAAATTAGAGATAGGATAACGTACCGTGGAGGCAACTTGATTGGATGTGGATGCTGGGTGGTTGACCGAAGGGGGAACTTGCACAACGAAATCCTTGAATCTTGATGGTTGTGTTCTTGTGCGAGTGGGTCTGCCTTCAGCTTGGGCCTCTTCACTGTCACCAAATTCATTTATTTCTCCTTCAAAATCAGCCCATGCTTCATTGTTTATTTGGTTTTCTTCAGCCTGGTCATGTGTCTCATGTGGGTCGCTTGACTCATCATTGTGATCGGTTTCATTGGTTTGGTCTTGGTTCATATGCGGACCGTGTATTCCTGGACTTTGGTCTTTTGTTTGTGCCAAGATTGGGTCATCATAGCAGTGACAATCATGACACACTATGGGCTCATTTATTTCACCTTCATTGTCCCTTTGAACATTTTTAAAAGGAAAAAATTCTTTATGAAAAATCACATCTCTACTAATTATTATTTTTCTAGTCTCAAGATCAAGAATCTTGTAGCCCTTACTTCTAGAAGGATATCCAAGAAAGACACCCGGTTTCCCCCTTTCTTCAAACTTATCTCCTTTCGTGTCCGTGTTTTTAAAATAAGCAAGGCATCCAAAAACCTTTAAAAAATCATAATCCGGTTTCTTATTCCAAAGTAGTTCAAAAGGTGTTTTGTTTTTAGTTACTTTGGATGGAAGCCTATTAATCACATATGCTGCGGTTAAAATGCATTCTCCCCAAAATCTTTTAGGAAGATTTGCACCAAACCTTAAGGCACGAGCCGTTTCGAGAAGGTGCCTATGCTTCCTTTCTACTACACCATTTTGTTGAGGGGTGTGGGGGCAAGTGGTTTCTAACAAAATTCCCTTTTCATTATAAAATTCTAGCATTTTTTCTGATGTGAATTCCCCACCATTATCACACCTAACCCGTTTGATATGTTTCTCGAATTGCACCTCAACCATTTTATGAAAGTTTTTAAGACATTGGCTAGCTTCACTTTTGTATTTAAGGAGAAACGTCCAAACCCCTCTGCTAAAATCGTCAACTATTGTGAGGAAATAGTTGGCCTTTGTATATGATGGTACCCGATAACCTCCCCAAATATCACAATGAATTAATTCAAACGGAGCATTAGTTTTAATAAAACTTGAAGGAAATGGAAGTCTAGTGTGTTTAGCTCTAGCACAAGAATCACAAAAATTACCAAAATCAACAATACTAGTCTTAAGAAAATCCATTTTAGCAAGCTTTCCATTTGAAGCATGTCCGAGTCTTCTGTGCCACGTTTCAGCCGTGGCAGCCATGGCCTTTCTTCCTTGAATCATCTTCATCCGGTACAATCCCCCTTGGCATCTACCCGCACCAATCAAGTTCCTCCTCTTTAGTCCCTGCATCACACAGAAATCAGGAAAAAACGATATTGAGCATTGTAGGTCGCGGCTAAGGCGACTAACAGAAAGAAGGTTGCATTTAAAATCTGGAACATAAAGAACTCCATTCACTTTCGCGCCCCCCGGAAGTACATAATCTCCCTTTCCTTTAACCGGAATAGAATCGCCATTGGGTATTACAACAGGAGCCTCGAAAGGAGTGGCCCTTTTATTAATAAGAATATTTGACAAGTAGGTAATATATTCGGTGCAACCCGAATCAAGAATCCACTCACCTTCCTCACCGTCTTTATGAGTCATATTTGCAACGGGCTTTGTACCTTTGCCACTACCTGTTCCAGAAAAGTGTTTCAAGAAAAGTTGGTAGTCTTCATTTGTTAAACCTGGAATCGGGCTCGTCTCCGTCTCAACACACGCAGCCTTGCCTTTTACCTTTTCTCCTTTCTTCCCGGGCCACCATTCTGGATACCCGATTAGTTCGAAGCAACCTTCGCGGTTATGGCCATCTTTGTTACACCAAGTGCAGTGTTTATGCACATCTCTTACAGCCTTTGATCCTCCCTTCTCTTTGTTTTGGCCTGAGAATGATTCTTTTTTCTGTGCAGCCTTGAATGCAGCCGTTTCTGGTGGTGTTCTTCCTTCACTTGTGATCGTTCTTTGTCTCTCATCCTCAGCCACCATGTGATAAGCCGCTCCGAGTGAAGGAATTGGCTTTGTAGCCAATATCTGGGTTCTAATGACCGTGTATTCGGCGTCTAGACCCATCAAGAACTCATAAAGACGTTCTTTCTCTAGATGTTCATTGATTTTCTTGCCAACATCACATTCACACTTGCTGCAGGAACAGCGAGGAAAAGGATGTATAGACTGTGCCTCATCCCATAAGGACCGTAGTTGAGTGAAGTACTTTGATACGGAAGCACCATTCTGTCGAGTGGAAGCAATCTTCTGTTTCAGTTCATACGCCCTGGGAGCACTTTCTTTCCCAAAGCGTTCTTTCAGATCTGACCATATCTCCCCTGCTGTAGTTGCATACTTCACGCTGTTCCTTATGTTCTTCTCCATAGCTGTCGTTAACCAACCCTTTATCATAGCGTCTACCCGCATCCAGGGCATGTAATCACTGGAAGTCTTCTCTGGTTTCTTGATCGTCCCATCAACGAATTCTATTTTATTTTTAGGAAACAGAAAGTTCGTTATCTCTTGACTCCAATCAGCAAAGTTGATATCTGTAAGAATTTCATTCACATGAAGTTGCTTGGGGTAATCGGATGGATGAAGATAATAGGGTGAATCATATGAGATTCCACCGCTAGAATCTTCTCTGGTTTTGTTTTTGTTTTGGCCATCTTCTCCGGCCATGTTTCTGGATCAATATCAAGAGCTAGGTTTGTGAAACCTGCTCTGATACCATAATAGATTTAGGGGAGAAGTAGGTATTTTCTTATTTATCAATTCTCAAGATACAAGGGGATTAAATAGGGAAAAACATAACAAACATTCCGTAACTGACTTCCTCTATTTATGGAGAGGATACTAGACAATAAAACAAAAAAAATAAGAAATCCTATACATTATAAGTTGCCATTGTTGAAATCGCACCTACTGTGTAGAAAAATATCCCAAACGAAACAAATCGAAACTTAAAAGATTGTGATGAGTGTGCAAATACTCATCATTTCTTTAACATTTATACTGCAAAAACATCTGAAAACACACAGATTTCAACGTAGGTAGGTCTTGAACTAAGTCTTTGGAGGAGAGGTTTTGAATTAGTCTCATGTTAGCATGTCCTAAACGTCTATGCCATAAAGTTGAAGATTCATCTAATGAAGCAAGACAAAGTTTGTCTCTAGATGTTTGATCTAACTTCATAACATACACATTGTTCTTAAGGACACCTTTGGCTATGGTTATACCATCTTTAAGTATTTTACTTCCGTTTTCACTAAAAAAGACGTTATACTTGTTACGGCAAAGTTGACTAATACTAAGAAGATTAAAGCCTAAGTTATCTACATGAGCTACATCATCTATAGTAAGTGAGTCATGAGAGATCGTACCTTTTCCAATGATTTTGCTCTTAGCTTTACTACCAAACGTGACATTACCTCCATCACATTTTTGATATGTTGAGAAGAGGTTTTTATTACCCGTCATGTGCCGTGAACATCCGCTATCTTTGATCCATTCATCCGGTTCCAAAGATACTTTGAGGCACACCTATTTTATGAAAAACACTCAAACATTTGGTCCCCATTTTCTCATGGGTCCATTTTGGTAAACATACCGTTAACTTATCCAAAGTATGAAAATGGAGCATATGGGTTCCATGACATATAGTTTGGAATTTGGTAATGTCTAGGAGTGTTATGGTTCCAAATATGTTGGTAGTTTGGTTGTGGGTAGTAGTTACTCTTAGGAAAGGGGCGTTTGGGAAAAGGTGTTTTAGGTCTCGGTTGAACGGTTTTTCCTCTAAACTCATTGTTACCAAGTCCTACTCCCATTTTAACAGCAGGTTTAGTTTCACTCTTACGTGTGACTGATGAGTGTGTAAATACTCATCATTTCTTTAACATTTAGACTGCAAAAACATCTGAAAACACACAGAAATACCACAAAATACATAAAATATCTTTGAATTGTGTTTTTATGTGTTTCAGATACAAAAGGATTGAAAACTGATGAAAAACAGTCAAGTTTGCATAATTGGCAGTTTCAGTCCCTGAACTTTCACAATTGGCAAAACTAGTCCCTGAACTTTCAAGAATTGTCAGAATTAGTCCCTAAAGGTTTTAAATGAATGAAAAGTCAACTTTAGTCCTTGGGAAGTCAAACTTATTCACAAATAGTCCCTGGATGAAAGTTTTCACAAATTGGCAATTTTTACCCCTCAAGTTTCAAAAATGGCAAAATTAGTCCCTGGGTGTTTAAAAATGGAATTTTATCACAAAATACCCTTGTACTATTCAGAAAATATAATTTGGAACATTTTTGATAACTTTTGAGAAATTACAAAACAAGTCCCTCAAAAATCCAAAAATGACATAAATGGTCCTTAAAGTTCTAAAAATGAAAAAAATACAACTTTGGTCCTTGTGTTATTGATTTATGGCAGGTTTAGTTCCTTGAAGAAAGTTTGGAATGTTGGCAAGAAAGACCCCTCAAAAATTCAGAAAGTACAAATTAGTCCTTGGGCTTATTTACTACACAAACCAAACTAACACCCTTTATTATTACATAAACCCATAAAACAAACCCACCCAAAATAAATAAACCCAATAACCCTTTTATTACCCCTGGCCCATTTTCCCAGCCCAACACAAACCCAAAACACCCTCTTTATAAAAAACGGGGTTTGACCCCGTTGACCTTCCCTACCAAACCACCTTCACTATACATCCTCCACCTTCACCCCTGCAATTCCAAAACCAGGGTGGTTTTTGCCACCTCTCCACCACCACCTGTCTCTCCACCTCATCCCCTACACCCATACCTCAAACCACTTTGCCATTAATGCAATTCCCACCATTTTTCTTTCACTGTTACACTCACAAACTGGGAATAGCTTCCTAATCACCCCAACTTGCTTCAAATAATATCTAACCTGTCCCTCCACCTCACATAACATTCCAAAGTCCCTTAATTGTTCTCAAACCACTCCCACTGTTCAAATAGTGATTTGGCGCCAAAATTCCACATGGACGATTATGATGAATTTCAAGAATTCAAGGGTTGAGATGAAGTGGGAAACATTCAGAGGTCGACAAGGGACTAATAGAGTCAATATATATGGAGAAGGAAGCAATGTAGAAGAATATCTAGTTTAATTTGTATTTCCTAAATTCGTATAAGTCATTTTCAAGTTTCTAGTTTATGTTTAAGCTTTCAAGTTGTATTTTCAAGATTCTCAGTGATAATCAAAGTTGTTTTAAGTATTAATTTCAAGGTTTATGTATGAATTCAGTTTATGCTATTTTGAATTTCAAAAATCTCAAGTTACTCATGTGTTGTTCTAGTTGATTATAAGGACTCATAAGCTCATTTAAGCTCCTAAAAAAGCTTCTGAAAGCTTTTAGAAACCTTAAAACCAATTGTAGTTTGTAAAATTAAAAAATCATAAAAATACCAAAAAAATTAGTTAAAAATCAAAAATCATTGTACAAGATGAAAACTGCATGGAGCAAGGTGAATTCTGGATTGCCTTTGGGTTAGAAGCTTAGTGGTAAGCTATTAGGATGGTTCTTGGTCCTTGTTCTCAGTTTGTGGCCTGAATTCAAGTTGTAAGCATATTTCTTGATTTTTAGCATAATCTGCTCTTGTTCTTATTTCACTGTAATCTTTCTTGTTTCATGCTTAGTTGGTAATTGTTAATGATAATATAGAATAATATTGGTAGTTTGTTAATTGAAAATCATAGTTGCTAGTTATTTCATTTTAGAAGTTAAAATAGTATCTTTGTGATTCTTAGATAATTGTTGTTAAAATCTGTATATTTATGCTCATTTGAACTCAGTGTAACATATTAAGACATTAAGAATCACTTTCTTGGTCTTAATTAGTCACTTGTTTGAGAAATCACTAAATGACCAACTTATAGGAGTGTTTGGCTCAGTAGAGATCTGTGTGATCTGGTTTGTTTTTGTGGGTGTTTTTGGCTCAGACATGTCACAATAGGTCCAATATCTCAGTTAAAACAATAAAAACTAGATACTCTTTGAAGAAAAGTCAAATCTTAGTTTAATCTCAAATATTTTGTTCACTGATAGGATTTGTAAGTCCATAATCCTAATATCAGCTTAATAGATGTTAGACTAGCTTAATTCAGGCTTACCATAACTTAATATTACATGTTCAATCAGTAAAGTAGGATCAAACTTCATATTAGTCAAAGTTTTATGTTCTTATAAAAAGTCAAAATTTCAGTTGTGTAAATTTTTGAATTAAATAGATAATTTTCCATAGGCTTCATTATTAAGTTTTATGTTTTGTGCTTTTGAAGTTTAAATATTTTGTTGCTTATCTTTCTTAGTGTATTTTTTTTAATTTTTATTAAGTCAGTTAAAGTGCTTATTTGCTTATTAGTTTTTAGTACTTTTTCAAAATAGTGTTCTGCCCACAGGTTATTTACTCACTTTCATAAGCTTGGATTAGCTTTGTTATTTGGATTGAGCTTGTGTATTTTGTGGTTTTGTGAAGCCCTTCTGGCATACTTGCTAATTGAACTTTCCATTTTCCATAAGACTGCTGATTACACTGCTTATTATGCTTATTTTGTTTGTGCAAAGCAAATCACTACACTGAATAATCAGTGTAGTTGACCCAATCTCATAAGCTCTCAGATATATCAACAGTGAACTTAAGCTTGTATATTTTGGTCTTTTCTAAAGTTTATCTACCAATCTCAAAGGATTAGTGCTTATTTTGGCTAAAATAGCTTATTTGCTATGGCTGCTATAGCCATAGACTTTGTCCAAACTCACTGAGTACACCAAGTACTCAATGTTTTTCACCAAGTTCATAAGGCCACCAATTGCTTATTTCTGAGCAATAAGCTCTGATTATTGGCTTTTTGGAAAGCCACCCAGGTCATATTTTTAGATCTTCACTTATTTTGGACCTTTGAACCCTTCTGTGGACCCCACAGAGGGCTACAAGTGACTACTTAGGCCTGTTTGGTCTGTGGTTTTTGGATTTCCTTATTTTTGCTTATCAGCTTATTTTCTTTCTTTTCTCTTTTCTTTAGCTTCTTTTAAGCTTATCTTAGTTGTTTAAAACTTGTTTTCCAGTTTGTGTCTAGTTTGTAGCTTTTGTGAGCTTATTTAAGCTTCATTTTTCAAGTTGAGTTCTAAAGCTCAACTGTTTGAGCTTATAAGCTCTTCTGAACTTATTTGTAATATTTAAAAAAAATTTCTTTTGTTAACTTTGCTTATTATTGTTATTTAAGTGTTGTGTAAAAAAAAAAAAAAAAAAAAAAAAAAAAGAAAACAGAAAAAAGTGCAAAAAGGGGATTCGAACCCCTGACCTCAAGTACCCAGACCACAACACACACACTCACTACCATCTGTGCCCGAAGGACTTGCATTATATATTTCCCCACTTTTTTATTTAACCCCTTTTTTTCCATATTCCCCTTTATAAGCTGTTGAGCTTATTTAACTGCTTATTTGTGGGATTTTTCAACTTTTTATATTTTTTGTATTTTTTCTACACTAATTCTATACAACATATATTTTTCTTAGAATTTTTAGATTTCATTTAATAATTATAAAAAATCAAAAACAGTTTTAAGGTTTTAGTAAAAATAAATAAATAAAATAGTTTATATATTAAATAAATAACTAGGACAAGTTTTTATAATTTTTCTAAGTTATTTAAGTTATTTTTAATCTGTAAAAAATAATTTTACATATTTCACTGTTCATTTGCTAGTTTTTGTAGTTTTAATTAATTAAATAGATAATAAATAAATAAATAGTTATTAATTAATAATAAATACATAAATAGTGTAATAAATATATTTTTAGTTTTAAAATAAGTTTTAGGATACTTTAGATTTATCTAAGTTAAATTTTCAATTTTCCTAGTCATTTTTCATATTTTCTTGTAATTTAGTTAATTAATAATAATACTTAAATAATAATAAATAGAATAATAGTGTGAAAAATATAATTTTAGTTTTAAAATAACTTTTATAATATTTTAGACTTTTCTAAGTTTTTATTTTATCTTTCTAAGTTTTATTTTAATTTCCTTATTATTTAGGTATTATTAATTAGTTAAAAAAAAAGGTTATTAATTAATAATAAATAATTAAATAGTTAAATAAAATAATTTTCTTTTTCTAATAATTTTCTTAAGTCATTAGGCTTGTAAAAATACAATTTTCATATTCATAGCCTTTTTATTTCTTTAATTTCACTTTTTATTTTGTACGTTGACGTTTATTTAAACGTAAACGTATACGTTTTTAAATTTAGTTTTCTCTTTTTATTTTATTTAATTTGCATTTAAGTCGCTGTAATTTACAGATTTTAACTGTAGTTAAAGTGATCGATTTTGTTTATACACACCCCTTTTCCATTCAACATTTTGATCTCGAATTCGTTTTACTCAGAATATCACATCTCTTGGGGACATAACGAACCCGGGGAAACACTAAACTCTCCAGGATTTCATTGCATTGTGCTCTAGACTTTCAGGGATTCTTTATTACAGTTATCCATTCACAAGTGGGTAGCTTGCGTGATAAACCTGTTGGTTTTGAGCCAATCACTTGTTCGCACGAGCTTGATATTGCAAGTTGTGCTTAGTAATCTGTTCCCGCACTTGTTCGTGAAGCTCCTTGATTTGTTCTGCTCTATCATTTCCCTCGGCACTAAATGTCTCAACTCCAGGCAATGGTGCTAGATCAAGTGGAGTAAACGGGTTTCGACCATTAACCATGAGAAAAGGACTGCGACCCGTTGAACTATGAGTGGATCTGTTATAGGCAAATTCAGCTTGTGGAAGGGCAAGATCCCATTGCTTTTTATTATCACCAACTAGACAACGAAGAAGATTACCCAAACTGAGGTTAGTGACTTCCGTCTGACCATCCGTTTGTGGGTGATGTGAAGAACTAAATTGCAGCTTGGCCCCCAAACGTTTCCAAAGAGTACGCCAGAAATGGCTAACAAACTTCACATCCCTATCCGAAGTGATTGTTTTCGGAATTCCATGTAATTTTACGATCTCAGAAAAATACAACCGGGCCACCTCAGATGCATCAAACGTCTTCGAGCACGGAACAAAGTGAGCCATTTTTGAGAATCGATCCACAACAACCATAATGGAGTCTTTCTTTCGTTGTGTAAGCGGTAATCCTAGGACAAAATCAATGCTTACATCTTCCCATGGTCCAGTTGGCGTGCGTATTGGTGTGTACAATCCTTGGTTGGTGTGATGAGTTTTGGCAATATGGCAGACGCGGCACTGGTTTAGCACTTTCATCACATCGCGAACGAGCTTTGGCCAAAAAAATCGCTCGCTAACTAAAGAAACTGTTTTTGCGTGGCCAAAATGCCCCGCCAAAGCACCTTGGTGACACTCAAGAATAATAGCTTCCCGGAACGAGGATAATGGAACACACAAACGACGTCCCTTAAAAAGCAACCCCTCGCGTCGAACAAAGTCTCGAAACGGGCCGACGCCACATTTTCCCCCACACATCCTTGAAATCTGGGTCATCCTTGTACAATTGTTTGAGTGGGTCAAATCCAGCCACATGAATGGTGGTTGAAGTCACGAGCGCTGGTCGTCGGCTAAGTGCGTCGGCGACGGTGTTTGCGTGCCCTGCTTTATGGCGGATGACAAAGTTGAAGTCTTGTAACGCTTCAACCCACTTTGCGTGCCTGGGACTAAGCTTAGCTTGCCCTTGAATAAACTTTAAAGCCTGATGATCTGAATACAAAACAAACTCGTTAGGTAACAAATAGTGACGCCAGTACTCTAGACTACGAACAATAGCATAAAATTCCTTGTCGTAGGTGCTATAGCGTCGCCTTGTGTCATTGAACTTTTCACTAAAGAAAGCAATCGGACGATTCAATTGACTTAAAACGCCACCTATTCCTAGTCCGGAAGCATCACATTCCACTTGAAACACATGGTCGAAGTTTGGTAAGGCAAGTATGGGAGCTTCAGTAACCATTTTTTTAAGTCTTTCGAAAGCGGCTTGTGAGGTAGAGGTCCACACAAACTTACTACTCTTAAGACAATCTGTAATAGGGGCCACCAATGTACTAAAATTCCGAATAAAACGCCGATAGAAAGATTCAAGGCCATGAAAACTTCGTACGTCGTGTAAAGATGCTGGTGTTGGCCACGTTATGATGGCCTCGACTTTCTTGTGATCCATGCTAATGCCGTTTCCAGATACCAAGTACCCCAAAAAAATTACTTCCTTGGACAAAAAATGACACTTAGTTTTGTTGGCATACAACTTTTGCTCTCGTAGAACCGTAAAAATTTGGCGAAGATGCAATAAATGTAGCTCCAAAGTTATGCTAAAGACCAAGATGTCGTCAAAATAAACAACTACACACCGTCCAATAAATGGCTTGAAAACATGGTTCATTAAGCGCATGAAAGTACTTGGAGCATTTGATAAGCCGAAAGGCATAACCATCCATTCATAAAGCCCGTCGCGCGTTTTGAACGCTGTTTTCCAGTCGTCCCCTGTCCTTATACGAATTTGGTGATAGCCACTCCGCAAATCGATTTTGGAAAATATGTTGGCGCCGTGTAAGTGGTCAAGAAGATCGTCAAAACGAGGTATAGGAAAACGATATTTGATGGTAATTTTGTTCATCGCGCGGCTGTCAATACACATTCGAAAAGTACCATTAGGTTTTGGTACGAGCAACGCGGGTACTGCACAAGGACTCATACTTTCCTGGATAAGGCCTTTCTCGAGCAACTCAGTAACTTGACGATGTAACTCAGCGAACTCTTTAGGGTTCATTCTGTATGCAGGTTTATTCGGGATACTAGCACCAGGCACAAAATCTATGCAGTGTTGTATCTCTCGCATCAACGGTAGTCCTGCAGGAATTTCATCGGGAAAAATATCAGAAAATTCATCGATTAGTGGGATCACTTCTACTGGCATGTCCCCTGGAGTTGGGTTTTCTTCGACCACTACCAAACCGAAAACAGGTGTGGCTGATTGGTGTTTTGCAAGTCCCACAAAGTCGCCCTTTGTCAATGGTGCGATGTGGTGTGGTTCATCGCGTGGGTTAAGGGGAGCCAAAGTAATCTGGAGACCATCTTTTTTGAAAGAATACGTGTTGAGAAAACCGTCATGTTTGGCACGCCTCTCATATAGCCACGGACGTCCCAACAGAATGTGGCACGCATCCATGGGCATGACTTCACACCAGATTTCATCCACATACTTATTGCCAATTGAAAACTGCACTAAACATTTATGAGTAACTTTAACCAGGTTACCTTTCTTTAACCATGTGAGTTGGTATGGTTCGGGGTGGTCTTGGATGGGTAAACCGAGTTTTTCAACCGTGGTAGTGGCTACCATATTTTCGCAGCTTCCACCATCAATAATAACAGTACTGTCACACCCCCAAAATCGGGTCCAGCGGAAGCTTACATGTCGCTGGGGTGTAACTCAATTGGTATCACAACAAAAGTACAAAGAACGGTTTTCATCACATTCATTTAGAATAAAATTGTTTAACAAAAGCGTTGAATTTACATTGTTAAAAGTAGTGCGGAAGTAGGCCCTTAAAATAGTTAAAACGGTCCCCAAATGAACATCAGAGTCTTCTATGACCATGCTATGCCCTGCCAAAACCTCCAGTAGCGTGCCATTGCTTAATATCTGAAAATACATGCTAAAACGTCAATACGAGGTTGGTGAGTTCATAGAGTTTAATGAAAATGAATTGCATTAGGATGAAGATTTCCCAGCGAAGGCATCGTAAATCCACCCGGTTCCAAGTCTCGGCCATAACAAGACTTGCAACCTGTGTGTTTACAACCCACCGCCAAACATAATTTGGTTTATGTAAACAATTGTAATAATTGAGCCAAAAGTCAAAGATAATTGTAGCAATATCGCTATAAAATGGTAAATGTGATAATGTAGCCATGACAATGTCGTCATCTGGCAATCCTTGTAGCAATGTTGCTATATAATCAATTCTGACAATGTCGCCAGATATGTAGGGGTATCATGCCATACCCAGGCAATGTACGAGTATCAAGCCATACTCAGGCAATGTACTACATAAAGCATTTGAGTAAACAAAGAAACATTTGAGTAAGGCAATTGGTGTTTAAGTAAGCAAGTAGTATGTTCAAGTAAAACAAGTATTGCATTGATGTAAAAACGAGCATGTATTCTCCCCCAAAACAGTTATGAAACAAGTTAAAATAGGGGGCATGAACTCACAGTAATAGGCAAAAGTTTAGAATTCTTGTGAAAGTAAAAACAAGTATTTGAGAAAAGTGGGGCTACGAACTCACCTTAAGTGATGGTACAATATGTAGTGTATGAACTGAAGTGATGAGGTGCAACTCCTAGCCGCAACCTAAAATGAATGCATGTAATCTAATTTAGATTATGAAATGAATTCGTGTATGCATTTGCACTTATAATCTATACCACTCGTATAAATTCAAAATATGTAATATTGTCGAAAATATAATTTATATTATCGTATAAAGTCATAATGAATATTACATGTTCATATAGTGTAATAATGTTGTACGATAGTTATTTGGTGATAAAATGTGAAAATACAAGTTTTCGTCGTAAAATATTACTTAGTAATTTCTGAAATACGGCTAAAAATGGCCTCGGAAAACTAGTTGTAAATCAGTGAATATTGAGAGTTAGGAAATAAAATTGGTATTTCTGGAAAGCTTAGCACCAAGCCTAAATATGTTCAGTAGTGAAGTTTTGCTCAATGTGCCCAGATTTTAAGATAAATGGTCGAAAAGTATGGTGTTTAGGCCAAAACTGCCATTTCTGGGCAGTTTTTGTGAATGTTTGGATGGCTGTAGATTACTCATTTTAAGTCCAAATGACAAACGGCTTTTTGATTTGAAAACTAGGCCAGGTGCTCTAACTTTTGTTCCTTGGAGTCCCAACTCCAGAACTGAGTCATTTGACGGGAAAATGGCTCCCAACATGGGTGTTTGTGGATTTTCTGGTTTGTCTGAAAAATATACTAAGTGTTAGTGCTGATGGAAATTTTTAGTAAACATATATCTTTGAAAATTCATAACTAATTCGTTATAAATCCGTTTCTCGAGTTCTTTATATCCCCGAAAAGGTAAAAAGGTGTACTAACATATTTTCAACAGTTTGGTATGTTTTGACAAGGTCTAATGCTCGTTTTTGGTCAATGAAATTCGTACATCAGCAACATATATACAGTTTGGTATGTTTTGACAAGGTCTAAGGTTCGTTTTTGGTCAATGAAATTCGTACATCAGCAACATATTTTTCAGAAAAATATATATAGTTAGTATATCTTGTTTTTGGCATATCTTTTTCGTCGTAAGTCCGTTTTTATCCGTTCTTTCGACCATGAATTCATCTAAAAGTGTATTTTCTAGTTCTTGGGTCAAAATTTAACCAAAACTTACTGAGTTTACTCAATTTTTCAAATAGGGACAGCAGCTCATATATAGTGTTTAAAATGGTTTTTCATGGTTTATTCTTGTCCAAATCCATCACCAACAACAACAAAACATCCCTTAATCTACCATACACCTTCTTAGGGTGTCATGGGTTCCCTAACATTGTTTTTCAATCATTTCTCCATATGTTCACTAGTAATTCATTTTATAGATAAAAATGATATAAAACATGAGTTTGGTGGTATAGATTTTACATGCTTGTACATAGACAATAAAAATACATGAATTTGGTGGTATAGATTTTACATGCTTGTACATAGACAATAAAAATACATGAACCTTGATGAAATTTAATAAAATTATGAAAATGAATTTGGTAAACTTACTTGAAGTGGTGGTGACTAGTTGTTTTAGAAAAACCTAACAAATCTATAGGTTTCTATTTCAAAACCTTGTAATAGATTATGACTAGTTCTTGTAAATATGATAGTTCTTGAAAATTTGGATCTCTTTCTTGGTTGTTGATGGGGAACGAACACACAAGGAGAAGAGAGGAAAGAAGAACTTTTATTTTGATCTAATATTTTACACCATGCATGTATGTGATATTTAGGTGGAATTAGAGAATATATGGGTGAGTTGAGAGGAGCACAAGTGTCCTTGTGACACATAGAATGAAAGCTTGAGATTGAATTATGATTAGTTGACGTGCTTCTAAGCGGCGGTTCACGAGGTGATGAAGGTGTAAATGTTCTTGCAACGTTTGAATACGCACACATGAATGAAATATTTGGAAATTGGGCAGAGAATTCAATCCAGACAAATTTTATTATAACTATTCTCAGTATTGCAAAATTCATCTCTGAGCCGGATATAGGTGGTCAGCCTATACCCACTGTCCCGGGTTGAATATAGATGACCAGTCTATATTCCACCGAGGTTCCATGAATTTTGAAATACTCAGCTCAGTTATACTAATACTATGTCCTTCACATATGGGAAGATGTTCTGAAAGACTAAGGCAGGTGACCAAAACTCGAGGTCGAATGATGAAATTACGCAAGGAAAAAGCGTAACGCGGTGACATACACGATACGTGAGCATGCTTATATGGAAGAAAATTATAGTGATCAACTAGAATAAGTGAGTATAATATATCTGATGAGATACAATCTCCTCACAAAGGTTAGCAACAAACCACAAAGGAAGCATCATCTTGGCAGGCAGGCACGTTGCGGTCATAGGGTTAAGTTTTCATGAAAGTAGCTATAGTCTAGGTTTTAAAAAAAACACCCGGTTCTCTATAGCCAAGGCTCTGATACCAATCTATCACATAGAACCGGCCACCTCATGATGAGGTGGTTGTGTTGCTAGTTTTTGTACAATATTTATTTTACGGGGTACCGTTTAGTGTATAGCTTGGTCGTTTTAGCGTTATCGGGTACCAGGTTAATTAGAAATAATTTTTAATGTAACCATTGTATCGAAATGAACTTGTAAAAATTATAAAAATATAATTTTGTAAATATTGGGTGTTTTGATAGGTAGTGCTTGGTTGGTACAAATATTGTTATAAGTTAATATTTATTTGAAGATAAATAAATATATGTAACTTGAAATTGTATAATTGAAGGTTTAAAAATTTAAAACCTTAAAATATAAAATAATTAACTTTTACAATTTTAGTGGGAATATTACTAATATATAAAATATTAGTGCCATAGTGGGAATTGTTTGGTGTATTGATTAAAAACTATAATCATATGTTAATATTTATTTGAAGATAAATAAATATATGTAACTTGAAATTGTATATATTCTACGAGTGGGATAGAATGCAAATGATGTCGTGATGAATTGTAGACTAACCCTAGTCTATGAAATGTATATGATGAATGATGTCTCATGATAATGTGACTTAACCTACCCGGTTTCGTCAAATGAATATCCGTAAACCTAGTTTACGTGAAATGATGAATTGAAATCTGTGAATAGAAAAATGTCGAGACTTGGAAAAATGACCTGAATTAACGAATTGTGACAAGTACAAACTTTCCCTTTTGTCGTACACTTAGTATGGAAAATGTTGTTGCGTAACCATTTAGTGTCATCTTCGGGGTCAGCTACAATTGTGCTAAGCAACCTGCAAGAAATAAGGACCTCACCCCGATCGGGGTAAAGGACTTCTGGAGCCTCCTCCTCTTCCGTGTCATACTTTGGTTCTGTTTCGTCCACAAAGGCGAGAACTTGTTTGTTTGGGCAATCTCGTTTAATGTGACCCAACCCTTGACACTTGAAACACCGAAGAGTATTTGAGGTACCTGATTGAGGAGTAGGAATAACAGGTGGGTCGGCTTTGATTGGGCCAATCCGGATGTTGGTAGAACCCCCATGTGTTGTTCGGGGATACGCTGGGAACTTGGAGGACACTTTATTTTTTTGACTGATTTGGCATTCCACCCTCAAAGCAAGTTGGCATACATCAGAGAACGAATAGTATTGTTGTAAGGAAACAATGTCTGCAATATCTGAGCGGAGAATACCCAAGAAACGGGCAATAACCTGTTCGTCATCTTCTTCCGCACCACAACGCATGCGCATGCGTTCAAATTCACTAATTATTTCCTCAACGGACAAAGAACCCTGTTTTAGAGTCTGATAATCCAAGTATGCATCTTGTTTGTATGTAACAGGAAGGAACTTAGCCCGTAACAGGCGTTTCATCTTGTCCCACGTGTTCACTTTGTGTTTGCCCTCCCTATAACGCTGAGTCTGTACATGGTCCCACCATAACGAAGCATATTTTTTTAACTTAATTGCAACAAGTTTTACCTTTAAGCTGTCGGGATATCACGAAGGTCAAATATGCGCTCCACTGTTTGGATCCAATCGAGAAACTCGTCTGGTTGCAACTTACCTTCTAACTCTGGAATCTCGGTGCGTAGACCCAAGGAACGAAGCGGGTCTACCTGTTGTTGTGGCTGTCTCGGGTGTGGTCTGTTGTGCCTGTGGTGTGGTTGGTGTTGGCGATGGTCGCGACGGGCGAAAAGGTTGTCATACCCATCGTCCCTGTGCTCGTACTCATCCACAACTGAATTGGTTGCCATGTTGTCTTCTCTCTCGTCGTACCTGTCAAAAGTGTTAGTTTCCAATTCACGAACCCGTTGACAGAGGTGTTCGATCTCAGCATCGCGAGGATCACGTTCTTCATACCCGTTGCCTCCGGCGGCGAATCGACGGTAGTGATCGTTGCCTGACATACTGAGAGTCCTGGTCTCTGAATACCACTTGATGTGGTTTGTAACTGAAAAAACGAAGATAATCTCGGCCAACCGAGATACACAGACGATAACACGTTTTTTGTTCCTAAGAAATTTTTATTAAATTCAACTATCCAACCAAAAGAGTTTACAAATGCTTAAATAGAAAATCCTAGAAAAGATAAACATGAAGAAAATAAAAAAGGATAAACATAAATCCCATGACTTAAGGTTCAGAGAATAAACAAACACGAACTAAAACTCTTATTGCTGGTTGGACTGGACTTCTTTGATTGGGCCGGTTCTAGACACTTTCAACATCGAGCTCATCTTGTATTCCGGCCTGATCAATAATGTCGTTTGGATCCGTATCATGAACACTTATGTTCTTGAAGTTCATGGATAAGAAAAAAAATCAATGAGTCTTCTTCTATTAATAGTTACTCTCTTTGTCCTAATATTATTGTCCATTTTTTTCTTTCTAAATTGTTTCAAAAAGATTGTTGACTATTAAAAGTAAAAGTTAAAATTGTTTAAATTTACCATATTGCTCTTAACCAAAATTAGTATTTACAAAATTAATTAAAAGCATTAATTATTTGTTAAATGGTAAAACCGTAATTTTGTTGCTTTTGCAGAATTCAAAGCAATAATAAATGCATTTTTTTAAATGTCTGTTTTTTATCGGTGGACAAAAATTTTAGGACGGTGGGAGTATTCGTCAAACTAGTACTTAAAGAACGGTTTGGGTTAAAGACTAGCATTATAGAATGGTGATCTCGTTCATGCCGATCATGTACCATCAGATTAGAGGGTATTTATTTTTTTACTATAAATTCGTATTTTGCCAATACCATCTTGTAGTTAGTGTAGTTTTTGTCTTGCAATGATACAATGTTGAATAATCGAGTAGTCTGAATGATTCAAAGTCTCTGAATAATATTGTTCTGAAAAACTAACATGTTTGATAGATGCTCTGAACGAACAATCTCAATTATATATAATTACCATTATAACCTTATGTCCAATTTAATTTTGTTATATGCATTGATATAATTTAACAATTAAGAAAAAGGCTAGTGCTAAATGGAACATGAAAATATAAATATTTATGCATACTTTTCGAAACTTTTGTATTGAACTTTAAGTATTTTGAAATTTTAAATCGCAATAGCTATAAGTATAGTTCAAAAGCAATGTAAAATATTGAATCTCCTATGGCAAATGCCAGATGTTGCCCAAATGCATCGAATAGTAGAATTACCCCATTTTCCTATTGATGTGAAAGAAACCATAATGAAAGAAATAGTTTTGGAGAGATTGGGGCAATCTTGAGAAAATTCATGTGCTGAATGATTTTGTAAGTCCATCCATTCAAAATGAAACACAGGTAGTTGAACCATTAAGTATCACGCATTTTTGCTACCAAACGCTATAGCCATTCACCGATTTTGTACCTTACCTCTGAGTTACTCCATTCAAAGGATATCAAACACACCCTTAGTTGTTTACATATCATCTATATCTATACTACTTATAATAGAGATTAGACCTTCTCTCCTATTAAATATTCAAGATTTTCTAATATAGATTTTAAATAATTACAAATGAAAGAGCATTACTTACAACTATTCAAAGCACAAATACAATCATTTAAATCACAGACAATTAATACACTAATTAAATTACCCATTCATTAAAATATACAATCATTTTACCATTACAATGCAATTAACATACTAAGCCAAACATATGAATTTGCAGTCTCAATGATGAATATATTTTATTCACTTGTTGCACTTTATAAAATATCGTTAAGCATTTTATATATTGATTAAGTTGCCCGTGACGGACATGCGGACACAATACTAAATATTTGGTGTCATTACATTTATTTAGGGTATCCGCCGCCGCAATGCGCGCGTACCCAACTAATGTTTTATGAGGATTTTGTTGGTGAAATTGTTTAAATCGTTTTATTATGCACATGTGTTTTGCTTCCGTCGGGTTTAAATCATTTTATGAGGATCCAATTTCTTAGCACAAGGCGCATGAGCTCCCGTTAAAAACTTATTTGTTTTTTTTATCTTCCACTCAGTTCTCTGTAACGCACTTAGATGTTCACAATTCGGTTATTACCTACAGGGAGTATATCGAATCAAACCGAACCGATCTAAGATCAAATTGAATTTACAACCAAACCGAATTTATCATAACTGAACTGAATTATATATCCGGGTTGTATCTTTGCTATGGCAAAACATAAAACAAACCGAACCAAAATTCGAATTCACATAAATATCTATATTTTATATTAAATTGTGTTTCCGCTTATCATATGAATTATATATTGCATGTAAAAAATAATTTAATTAATGCTAAACTTGTTAATTTAACCTTAAATCACCAACAAATTTAACTCAAATAATTCGAGAAACCCGTGAACCGAATTAATTAACACCATAGAGTGCACCTTTTTTTAATTGAAATATATGTATTTGAATTAAATAATACAAGTATCCGCAAGTACCGAAGAACTTGCTAAATTAGTTACAAACATTTACATCAACTATACAAGGTGCATGGTAGCTAGTACCCAATTTGCTATTGTATGAGCTCGAACATTTCTAGATCGCTTGACGAAGCTCTACTTGCATGAGTAAAATTAATGACTTAGATCAATAATATCGTTTCACAAACTAGCAATTTGAAGAAGATGTCTATTTGGACAAAGAGACAGATGTGGAATCAGGGAGTCAGTTTCCACTTAAGTTGTTGAGAAATATGTCTATCTCGAGCAACCTGAACGGTCCACAACACAACTATTGCTACTGCCATTAGAACTGAACTGGAGAAATTTACACTTGTTGCACCTAAAATGATCTCAGTCCCCTCATGATTACGTCTAAGAAACTCTCCATGCGCAAACGATCGTAATGTGTTGCCATACGTTTCGGGGCTAGTCCTAGGCCCTCCATGCGTAATACGATTGTGTTCCATCCATAGATGCAAACATAGATGCAAAATAGGCTTGAAATATTCAACACTATGAAAAAAGGCAATTGCAAAGATGTAGTAGAAAGTCGACGTGAACAAAAAAGTCAAAAACAGTATCCTCTTTGGACGGTGCACCAAATTATGAAAGTTGCTTGCTATGCAAGGGATCGAGTCAGCACACCCACTATTTTAATTGTAGTTATGTATAATTTATTTAGATTAGCCGACTAATTAAGACTTGCTTTCGTGTCTTATGATCTTATCCATGGAATTAAATTCGCCTTTTAAACATTTTATGCTAAAAAAATTAAATTTATATAAGATATGAACTTTCCTAGAACTATACCATGGCTTAAATAAGCAATATAATATAACTAAATCAAAATTTAAGGTAGCTTAAAACCAATAACAACTTCTTGTCTTACACATAATAACACAGCAAGGCACAGATATTACACTAGTTTTTATTCAAAACATCGTATATTTATTTTTTGACCCGTCAAAAAAAGTTTTAGCTTTGATCCAATGAGTATGAACCTGTATAGATATGGCGTGTTACTATTGTTATTGAGTATGATTTCGCTAGCTTTTTGTCGCGAACATTCGGACTTAAATCCTGAGCACCAGCTTCCAAGGACATTGATCATCGACCTCCCACAAAATTTGGATCATGGGACAGATTCTTTGAGGGAAGAAGAAGTTCGAGTACGTTGTAGAAGCTGGAGAGTTGCAGTAGAAGCGAATAATTTGAGTCCATGGAAGACTATTCCTGAGGAATGTGTTGATTACGTGAAGGAGTATATGTTGGGTCCGTCGTATGAGATTGATCTTGAAACGGTGTCGAATGAAGCAGCTGAGTTTGCGCGAAGTGTTGCTTTGAAAGGAGATGGAATGGATGCTTGGGTTTTTGATGTTGATGAAACTTTGCTTTCGAATTTACCTTATTATGCTCAACATGGTTACGGGTATGATTGATTTCTATTCATTCTAGCTTTCGATTTGATCTTAAGTTTATGATGGTTATAATTACATAATGTTTACAAAGGTTTTATGCATTTAAAGACATTTTTGCGGCGTTATGCATCTAATTAAGATGATTTGTCTTACTTTTGCTCATATGTTTTCCTCAAAAAAAGCTCATCACCCAAATCTACTTGTTTATGGATGTCACAGGTCCGAGATTTTCGACCATGTTGAATTCGACAAATGGGTCCTTGAAGGAGTGGCACCAGCCCTTAAACCTAGTCTTGATCTTTATAACGAGGTTTTAAGGTTGGGGTTTAGGTTGGTTTTGTTGACAGGACGTGCAGAAGACAAAAGAACTATCACTATTAATAATTTGACCATGGCTGGGTTTCGGAATTGGGACAAACTCATTTTGAGGTAACTGCTTTAAACCATGGTTGTTTTTGTTTTTCTTACAAATCAAGTAGTGTATGGCTAGACAAATTAATTTGTAACAGGTTAGTAGTATTGCTGTCTCTTGAACAGATGGTGTAATACTTACTCTGTCTCAAAATAATTATCCCTCGACAAAAAATATGCAATACGTAGTTTAAAAAATCATAATTATTACTGTTTTTCCCTCTCTTACTTTTTTGCTAATGACAGTTTTACTCTTAACTCAATCAAACTTTCTTAATGGTTTTTAGTAGGGTACAACTAAATTGAGACTTCCCAAAAAAGAAACGTGAACAATAAATTTGAAACGGGAGAGAGTAGTAAACTACTTCATGTTCATATTGTCAAAACTATACATTGGCAACTTGATGATTTGGGTCAATCAAAAGACAAACTAATACTTGGAATTTCACAGAGTTGACGAAGACCACGGAAAAACTGCAGTAGCATTTAAATCGAACAAGAGAAAAGAAATCACGGAAGAAGGATTTCGACTTATCGGAAACTCTGGTGATCAATGGAGCGACTTAACTGGTTCATCCGTGGCCGTGAGATCATTCAAACTTTCAAACCCCATGTATTTTATATCTTGAGCGTTAGCATATTGCTCATTAAGACATTTTTAACGGTTTGAAATGAATTTAACCTTGCGTGTGTGTGTCTGAGAGACAATCAAGGGGTGCACGAATGTCTGAAGCGTCATGGGACATTCCCGAATTAGGGGCTCCGTATATGAAATAAGAGGGCCAGGAGTGGTGTTCTCGCAGTTTTGGCTGCCACCACGGCTCCATCTTGGATTTCACCGCGAGTTTGAGAGGGTCCCCAGGTTTCAGTGTGTTCATGGTCAAATTGTCCTTTTTATGTTCGGCATGCCATTATTTTCCGTTTCTATTTTATGATGTTTCGAATTTGTAACGATTTGTGCGACCTTTCGAGCCATCAATACATAATAGATGTTAATTGTTGTCACCATTTTATTGGAGTGATGGTCAAACAATCATGCTGAAATTACCGTATTCTTTTTTTGTTACTATTACAACATGAGTTACCATCAGGCAAGTTATCAAACAATTTATGCATTGATAGATAATATTGTACTGCTGTCATTTGAAATTGTGAATCACAACAGTAGGTTCTCTTTTGTTAACTTCAACAATAACTTCACCATGTACAATACATATTTTGTTCAAGAGTTTTACAGTTACCAAAAAAAATAAAAACTGGCCACAAAACTAGAGAAAAAATCTGGGTACAAAACTTGCATCTCTTAAAAGATATACACTACCCTATTTTATTTACGAAAAATGATATTTCTTCCTACTTTTTGTTTCTACATATCCTCCTACTAATATGATTAAGACAAGTGGAAGGATCAATGCATCAAATTAAGAGAGAAGATTAATGCATTACACATGTTACATGATTGTACGGGTAGGAGGATACGTACACGGATCAATGCATCAAATTAAGAGAGAAGATTAATGCATTACACATGTTACATGATTGTACGGGTAGGAGGATACGTACACACATTATATAGAAGATATAGCATTGTTCTTCACTTACCTATTTCATTCTCACTCACTTCCTCATAAAGAGAGAAAAAAAAAA
>LBNU01015161.1:98814-113267 GCA_014162995.1 Artemisia annua | reverse complement strand
TGCCCAATCACCAAATAAGTAGTAGCAGTTATTATATTATAGTATATATAATTATATACTATATATAACTATATATATAATATATAAATAGTATATATATAATATATATATATATATATGTATGAGTATAATTCCATGTCGATTCATAGTAGTAGCCTCAAACAAACAAACAAATAAACAAATCTAGGATGCAATCCATACGCCCCTGCAACAATCATATGATAATAACGGCCATAGCAATACAGATTAAGGGACGGTGTGGGTGCATCTTCCCAGCTTACACTAAGTCAATAACATTGGTCAATCAATGCTAACGGTCATAGGACCCCCATAATGGAACAAAATAACTGGTAAATACTGAAGGCAAAGGTAACTATTCCCGGCACGGCGCCAAGAAACTTGATGCGTGGTTTTGGACCTTACACAGGTTTTACTCTCAAGGGATTCAAGAGGCTTACAACCCCACCAAGGCAGAGTCATGCATGCAGTCCCTTCACATTTTGGGAGCTAGCTACTCCATGGATTACTTGAGGACTCCCCTCTTACTACATTTGGTATTCCGAGGACTCCCCTCCGAATACATTGATCACGTAGATGTGATACGGTTTGTTTGGCAATTTGTGTGGCCTAGGTTAAATATACAGACACATACACTCACCTTATACCTTAACCATTGATCCTACTCCTTTACCTTGTACTTCATATTCAATTCGCATCGTTTCTCTATTTTTGCTTTGTTATCTGTCATATCTGTTCACTGAGCTTTGTAAGCTCAGCCGCATTTCTTTTCTCCTGCAGCAAGTTTAGTAGGAAGCTGGGTTTATGGATGGAGAGATCTTACTTTTGGGCTTAGAAGACTTCACCCTGGTTAGCTACTTCATGGACTTAGAGATGATTTGAAGCATGTGTGTTTTGGGCTTAGTATTTGATGTTGGGCTTAGTATATCATAATTGGGCTTAGTTTATTATTGTTGTCCTTTTGTAGTTTGCAATTTATTTAGTTTTTCTCGTAACCTTTGTAAGCTTTGTATGGAAATGTATCTCCGTTTCACTTGTGTTCTGATTTGACTCCATAATGTTACACTTTAGCCCTTCCCGAGTTGGGGTTTTACTGATGTACGCAGGATTGTGACCACGCAACAGGTTTTACCTCTCAAGGGATCTCAAGAGGCTTACAACCCCACCAGGAAATGTACCTGACCGATGTAGTATAGTGTAGTGGTAAGTACGGGGGATTGATCGTTCTCCCCAGGGAATAGTGTTCGTTAGGTATGAAAAACTACACTAATAGGTCTAAGGATGAGGGATGATTATTTTTGTATTTTTATATTTTTTTAGAAAGCAAGTAAAATCTTGGGTTTGAAGGAGTGGGCGGAATTAGTTGCTAGTCAACTAACCCAAAAACTACTATTGCAATTAAAATAAAAATGTCAAGAAAATAAAAGGTTGTGAAACTTATATGGAGACAAACGTGTTTACTTAGATTTCCTTACTCCCTAACTATCTTTTACAGGTTAATTAGTGTGTATTAATTGCGTGGATGACGGGTGTATTCCTTAATACCATTCGTGGGGTGGCGTACGTACTTCCCCTCTATAAGTTCCTACTTCAATCCTATGTCGAGCCTGCTAGAAGCTCCTAACATGGGATCATTAGAATTCACTCATGCATTAAATACAACCATAAAAACCTAGTACGCATTGGTTCATGTTTCTTAAGACGTTCAAGCACGTTACCATATAGGAGGTTGGCCAGTTTTCTTAAGCCTAACATCGATAAACATTCATCCAATACAAGTAATAAAACACCAACAACCAATAATCAATAATTAGGTTTCATTAGATCTAAGCAAACACAAGATAAACCTAGCCTAGCCTGTTAATTGAAAGACAAGCATAAGATATAATTAACCAACACATAGACATATTGATTAATTTGAATGGAGACTTATCTTTAATTGAACATGGTAGAATCAAGGGTGAAAAACCCTTGAAAAAGCTGCCAAAGTCGTCTAGGGTTTGTTCCCAAAAGTTGCACATTTAATGAATGAAAAATAGAAAAGTATATATAGAAAATACACTCTGACGGCGTCAGCTTATATGCTCTGACGCCGTCAGCTCGCCGCCATTAGGGTTCTCGGATGGCCTAGATCTACTTCTGACGCCGTCACTCATAAACTTGCTCTGGGCCGTCACTCTTTAGCATTACACCTGACGGCCTAGGAATATTAACACCTGACGCCGTCAGGTGTAAACATCACTTTTTCTTCTTAGGGCGTCATGTATAGTCAGAATCCACTCCTTTGTCTTGGTTGGCTGACAGCGTCACCTTGTGACTCTGACGCCGTCAGGAAGGATTTCCAGCATTCTTTTGAGACTTTGTCGTATTCTTCACTTTATGCTACAAAAACGCCTAAAATGATGTGTTTTCCAAAATTCTTCTCAAAAGTACCTAAAATGACAAAAGAAACGATTTAGGACAATATTTGATCATATTAACTCGAATTAGGGCTTAAATGACCTCCAAAAACGGGTACACTTTTCACCTCATCAAATACCCTTACACTTGGGATTTGCTTGTCCTCAAGCAAATAGGCTTTTATTCCAATCAAAATATGAGTTAGGGGTCATTTAACACTAATATAAAAGTAATTACAACAAATAGTTACTCGACCCTAATCATAATAAGCACGGAAATCATACACTAGCACCTCACAAATAGTGTTTGGATACTCTCATCTCTCGGGTGTTATAAACCTATACAACTACATTTGAAATGGAATAAAATCACTCACTACCTGTCATAGCAAATAGATTACCATAGGCTTGGGAGAGGATCAATTACTCCTCCACTAGGCGTAAGCACCTAAGATAAACTATCAAAGAGGGCTTTCCAAAGGGTTGTAATGTAAGGTGTAGGGATATGATAAACACGGTTTGGTTGGAATAAAGGGTATTTTACTGGTGGCAAGTTAATTATCATGATCAAATACATGTACTATACAATGTTGCTAAGCCAAGACTCGACTCAACTTAAGCTAAAAACGAAATAACAAAAACATAAACAAACATAAAAGGAAACGGGATGGTAGTCCGTATGTTTTTTCTAGTTTTCTTTTTCTAATTTTTTTGTATTTTTCTTGATTTTTTAGAATTTTTATTTATTTATTATTTTTTTTATTATTATTATTATTTTTTTTTTTGCATACACTCTTGCCCTACCATCCAAAATAATACATCATAGGGGCCTCGGTTTCCCCTTACACTTGAACTTTTACATAACTTTACAATTACTATTCTAATGACTCGAATTAAGATAATCGAAAAACTTGGAGTACTTTTAAAATATTTAGCACATATGGGGGTAATAATGTTGTTCTTCCCCATTACTCCATTAAACAAGTACTTTACCCATGAGTCCCAATCGTCCCAAAACAATATGTACAAGGATATGACTCGACTTAGCAACCATGTAATCAATTAGATAATTAACAAAGGGTTTAACACAAATGTTGTCAGAATAATGCACTAAAGATGAGTGCATACAAGGTAGGCTAAGGCGATTTGGGTGTACATTTAAGTGGGGTGTAACAAATTCTCACTTTGAGTACGATGCTCAAAGGTCGAAACGAAAAGATAGGCTCTGAGGGGTGTACTAGGGGTATCGTGTACCAAAAATGGGTACAACGCAAAGGGTGTGGGAGAATTACTTGACTTTATTAGTCAAGTACATTGGCTACATTGGCCAAGTAATTATAACAAAAACACGGGTGTAAAACAAGGGGTTAATCCTAATGCCTCTTATCATGTAGTAAATCTAACTATACGAATGTAGTCTCACTTGTGGATTTGAGATGGTCCTAATGCAAGTTCTAGAATCTAAGTGCTACCGGTACACACATCATAGCTTAAATGCTTTTCCTACCAATTCTAGGGGTGAACCTCACATATTTGGGGTGGAAAAATTTTTAGTGGTACGGTTTTTGTGCTAGTCATATAATTTCCTATCCATGAGACGCTTATTAGGACCAAAGTTTCACTCCTAAATGTTGTAAAAAAATTTTAAATTGGCGCTAAAATTGCCCTAACAAATATTTCTCTCGGTTTTATTACAAATTTACTATCAAACAAACAAAAATCAAGCGCAATTGCATTCTCTAAGGTGTCTTCATTTACCCCCCTTACACTTAAACCGAACATTGTCCCCAATGTTCACATAAAAGATGTAAAAGTAATGAAAATGAAAGAATGAAACAAATACTCCCCTGATTCGTTTGGTGTGGATAGTGTGGTAACATGGTTAGATCTTCCTCCAAGAAAGATGAACGCTCAAAGCTTCCCTTCTGAAATATAAATCATCTCCTTGTCCAAAATAACCTGTTAACCTGAAAAAACAATAAAGGCGAACCTCGCGTAAAATTGGCGGTATAATCTATAATAGGATATAATGCTTGTGGAATGAATGTTTTTGCAGAATTCCTGGAGATTATTAGTTAGAGAATTAACAAAACTTTTTATAATTCCGGAAGAAAAACAAAACTTTCAAAAATTTCAGAAAATTACTGCCTGACCCCGTCAGGTTGTAAGGCCTGACGCCGTCAGAAATGATCTGACAGAATTCTCATGTTAAGTTTCCGGAAAAATCTCTGGAAAAACTATACCTTACTTCCTGGAATTCCTACAAAAATATCATTATGACTCGATACAAGCATTTGACTCAAACAAGTACTAATATGTATGTTAATTTATATTGTTATGATTCATGTTCATCCATTCTTATAAACCGATTTAGATTTCCCTTACACTTATCTTTTGCAAAATACCTTTATATGTAGTTAAGACGAAGTTAAAAACAAAATAAAGCATTTTCACAAGTTCGTTTTTGAAGCATGAATCAATAACAAGAAAAGTAACATACATACGGAAACAATTAAAATCAAACAAATAAGTAAACACAAAACAAATAAAGCTTGGGTTGCCTCCCAAGAAGCGCTTTTCTTTATTAACGAGTCTTGTAGCTAGACTCAAAGTCACCGTACATTACGTGACTTCATCATGGGTCACGGTTTCTAGATCCTCCTCTTGTCCGGTTTTATAATTCGGTCCTAATTTCAAACAATCCTTGTAGAAACCGAATATCATTTCCATGACATAGTCTACTCCCCTACGTCTATCCTCATCATTCCTATAGTAGACCGCTTGTTTAAGTTCCTTCTCAATGTTTGACAAGTGTTGAAATTGCTCTATCTTATATGGCATTTGGTAGTTCACTTCATCGGTTTCATCCTTAAATCTAACTATCCCTAAGGAAGGTTCATAAGTCATCCTAGAGACCTCGATAAACGGGTTTCCCAAAACTACTTGGGTTAAACTTGCATCGACTATTGGGCGGATATCTTCTACAATCACAAAATCGGTGACATAGGTGACGTTTCCTACATAAACCGGTAACCCCCTAACTCTTCCTGTGAAGTTACTAATCCATCCCCTATCGGGGAATATCCTATACCCAAGTTGATTTTCCATTATCAAGTTGTATTGGACTCTATCATGATGTTTATGGGCGATCTAGGGTCGATGTAAGTTTTCCACACATGCAAATGTCCGACGTTGCATGGTATGTTGAGATTAGAAGGGTCGCCCGTTTTGATAATTGGATTACCTAGGAAGTATGGTGTCTCGGAGTCATCGAATAAATCCTTATGGTATGCCCACTCTTCCCTAGTTGGTAACCTATTGAAGTAGTCCTCTTCATCATCTACTTCTTTAATCTCACTTTTCCTAATTTCCTTATCTACCTCGACTTCCTTAACCTCATCCTTAGGTTCAATATTATCCTCACTCCTATCAATTGGTTTAGTAGTGACAACGTTGACGAAGTGGACATGTTTGGATGAAGAAGGGTCCTTGATTTGGCGTCCGCTATTAGTGTTCCTAGCGTCCTTATGTGGAGGTGATAGCACTTGGTTGTTGAGGGCTTTCAATAAGTTGTCTATCTTATTGGTCATCTCCGTTTGTTGTTGATTGAATTCGGATTCGAATCTAGCTATTCGAGCTTCTTGAGATGCCATAAATTGAGACATCAATCATTCGAGATTATTGGTACTACCATTGTTGTTGGAAGGATTGTTATTGATAGTACGGTTTGGGTAGGAACCGTTTGATCGGAAACGATTAGGTGGGTTGGAAGGATTGGTTTGTTGTGCATTTTGGTTTGACTTCCACCTAAGGTTTGGGTGATTTCTCCATGAGGGGTTGTATGAGTTACCGTAAGGGTTTGGCTCGGGTTTGAAAGTGTACCACTTGTCTCCCGCTCCGTCGGTACGCGAGGATGTGTAGTCCGCAAAGCTTGTTCGGGGAGTTCCATGCAATCACGAGTGTCGTGGGGACCACTACATAATTCGCAAGAAGAAGTGATTTTGTTCACTTGGCTTGAAGGTTTAGGAGCCTCGTAGGATTTCATAAGAAACTTGACTTGGTCTTCAAGTTCTATGATCCTACGGTCAGAATGCTTGAATATTCGAAGGCAAAGATATTGCCTTGACCGTTTTATTCAAATCACGGGGATCATTCCAACTTTCGTTGTCATATAGAGCAAGATCTTCTAGGAGATCCCATGATTGTTCCGCACTTAGATCACGTAGCTTGCCACCGGCCGCTTGGTCAATGGTTTGCCTCGTGGGGATATTGATATGGTCATAGAAGATTTGGACTTGGAGCCAAAGGTCTATGCCATGATGAGGGACTTTTTGGAGTAAGTCCTCGAATCGAGTCCATGCCTCGTAGAGGGTTTCGCCTTGACGTTGTCGGAACGCCAAGATATCATTCCTTAGCTTGGTAGTTCTTCCCGGTGGGAAAAATTGCGCTAAGAAGCGAGTTGTGAGGTCATCCCAAGAGGTGATGGATCCCGCGGGTAGACGCTCTAGCCACTGACTAGCATGGTCTCGCAGAGAGAATTGGAAGAGACGTTATCGGGTAGTCTCTCGAGTTTCAACATCAAGTCTATGGAGTCTACAATTTTGAAGAAATCCTTGAGATGTTGATTTGGATCTTCAGAACGAAGTCCATGGAATGCGCATCCGCTTTGCACCAACCGGATGGTGTCGGATCGCAAAGGAGTGACATTGGCTCCTTGGGTGAGCTTAATGGTGTTTCGATCGCCATGGTGGCTAGGACGAGAGTACTCTCCTAAAGTACGGGCTCTAGGAGGTTGGTTTGGTTGTGGTGGGTTTTTGGGATCGAGGATATTACCACCTTCCATGATGTCGGATGGTAATGGTTACGAACAAAAACCCGAAGAAAAAGATAGACTAAAAAAATCCTAGAAAAATAAAATAAAAATCTCACTAGAAAGGAATCCAGTAAGTAGACCTAATAAAATAAAAATTCAACCTAAACAATAACTATTCCCCGGCAACGGCGCCAAAAACTTGATGTACGCGGGATTGCGACCACGCAACAGGTTTTACCTCTTAAGGGATCTCAAGAGGCTTACAACCCCACCAGGCAGTGTACCTGACCGATGTAGTATAGTGTAGTGGTAAGTACGGGGGATTGATCATTTTCCACACGGAATAGTGTTCGTTAGGTATGAAAAACTACTCTAATAGGTCTAAGGATGAGGGATGATTATTTTTGTATTTTTATATTTTTTTAGAAAGCAAGTAAAATCTCGGGTTTGAAGGAGTGGGTGGAATTAGTTGCTAGTCAACTAACCCAAAAACTACTATTGTAATTAAAATAAAAATGACAAGAAAATAAAAGGTTGTGAAACTTATATGGAGACAAACGTGTTTACTTAGATTTCCTTACTCCCTAACTATCTTTTATCGGTTAATTAGTGTGTATTAATTGAGTGGATGACGGGTGTATTCCTTAATACCATTCGTGGGGTGGCGTACGTACTTCCCCTCTATAAGCTCCTACTTCACTCCTATGTCGAGCCTGCTAGAAGCTCCTATCATGGGATCATTAGAATTCGCTCATGCATTAAATACAACCATAAAAACCTAGTACGCATTGGTTCATGTTTCTTAAGATGTTCAAGCACGTTACCATGTAGGAGGTTGGCCAGTTTTCTTAAGCCTAACATCGATAAACATTCATCCAATACAAGTAATAACACACCAACAACCAATAATCAACAGTTAGGTTTCATTAGATCTAAGCAAACACAAGATAAACCTAGCCTAGCATGTTAATTGAAAGACAAGCATAAGATATAATTAACCACCACATAGACATATTGATTAATTTGAATGGAGACTTATCTTTANAAACATTCATCCAATACAAGTAATAACACACCAACAACCAATAATCAACAGTTAGGTTTCATTAGATCTAAGCAAACACAAGATAAACCTAGCCTAGCATGTTAATTGAAAGACAAGCATAAGATATAATTAACCACCACATAGACATATTGATTAATTTGAATGGAGACTTATCTTTAATTGAACATGGAAGAATCAAGGGTGAAAAACCCTTGAAAAAGCTGTCAAAGTCGTCTAAGGTTTGTTCCCAAAAGTTGCACACTTAAAGAATGAAAAATAGAATAGTATATATAGAAAACACACTCTGACGGTGTCAGCTTATACGCTCTGACGTCGTCAGCTCGCCGCCATTAGGGTTCTCGGATGGCCTAGATCTACTTCTGAAGCCGTCACTTGTAAACTTGCTCTGGGCCGTCACTCTTTAGCATTACACCTGACGGCCTAGGAATATTAACACCTGACGCCGTCAAGTGTAAACATCACATTTTCTTCTTAGGGTGTCACGTATAGTCAGAATCCACTCCTTTGTCTTGGTTGGCTGACGGCGTCACCTTGTGATTCTGACGCCGTCAGGAAGGATTTTCAGCATTCTTTTGAGACTTTGTCGTTTTCTTCACTTTATGCTCCAAAAACGCCTAAAATGATGTGTTTTCCAAAATTCTTCTCAAAAGTACCTAAAATGACAAAAGGAACGATTTAGGGCAATATTTGATCATATTAACTCGAATTAGGGCTTAAATGACCCCCTAAAACGGGTACACTTTTCACCTCATCAGTTACAATATGCGTAGTTCACCTTGTAAGATATAGAAAAAGTTAATACAAGAAATATAGTTTGCCTATATATCCCATACCCCATGCCCTATACTTAGGAACCTTAAAATTAGAATCCCTTAGGATAATGCTACTATGCCTTTAAACGAGGGGAAACGAATTTTAGTGGAATATAGTAACTCTTATTAGGAATTCCGCCTTTAGTTTAGGATTCCATATACTTTTTAACCCTGGTATCAGACAATGTTCTAAAAGTTAGAACTTGTACCTTCCGTCCTTACGCAAGATTCTCTTAGAACTTGCGAGAATGTGACATTATTCTTATCCCATCTTATCTTGCGAACGACCTAGAATGGCACGTACAAGGTCAACTACACCAGCTACTCCCACTACACCCGCCATGACTCAGGAAGACATCCAGCAACTAGTGACTGACAGCGTGGCTGCAACACTAGGAGCTAGGGATGCCAACATGGCTAGAAACCCTGAAGTTTCTGTAGTGAAGAAGAGTAACTACAAGGAGTTTATGAGCTGTCAACCCATTAATATTAAGGGAACAGAAGGGGCCATAGGATTAATCCACTAGTTTGAGAGATGCGAATCAGTATTTGCTCGTAGTAACTGTACTGAGGATGGTAAGGTTAGGTTTGCTACCGGTACACTTACCGAAGAAGCGTTATCCTAGTGGAACTCGTATGCAAAACCAATAGGTATTGAGGAGGCATACAAGCTCCCTTGGAACGACTTCAAGCAACTAATGATTAAGAAATACTGTCCTCGGACGGAGATTAAGAAAATGGAAGACGAGTTCTATAACTTGTCAGTAAAGGGGAACGATGTAAAGACTTATATTTGGAGGTTTCAGGAACTGGAAACTTTGTGCGCAACAATGGTGCCAACTACTGAAAAGACAATAGAAGTCTTCATCGGAGGTTTGGCCCAGAGTATTGAAAGGAACGTTAGTGCCTCTGAACCTCAAACGTTAGAGGAAGCCATTACTATTACTTTGAGGTTAATGGACCAAGTAACGAAGCACAACTCTGTGCCCGTTCCCAACGATAAAAAACAAAAGTTCCATGACGGGAGAGCTTTCGGTAACACCCGTAATGTAGGTAGTAGTCATCGTATCAACCCCTATCCTCAACCAAACCCAAGGCAAGGAGCTACTAGAGCTTATGCCACCACTCCAACTGAGGGAAGTGGTTATGCTGGGAAAGCCCCTCTGTGTAGAAGATGTGATATGCATCACACAGGGCCTTGTTTCATTAAGTGTACGATATGCAACAAGGTGGGCCATNAGGTAGTAGTCATCGTATCAACCCCTATCCTCAACCAAACCCAAGGCAAGGAGCTACTAGAGCTTATGCCACCACTCCAACTGAGGGAAGTGGTTATGCTGGGAAAGCCCCTCTGTGTAGAAGATGTGATATGCATCACACAGGGCCTTGTTTCATTAAGTGTACGATATGCAACAAGGTGGGCTATCAGCCAAGGGATTGCAAGGATAAAGGACCAGTCAGTGGGAGTAATCCGCCACCAGTAACGGTTACTTGTCATACTTGCGGAAAGAAGGGAAATTACGCAAGTAAGAGTCCAAATAAAAATACTGATGGTGCCCAGGGTAGAGCTTACATGTTGAGGGATAGGAACGATCCTCAAGATCTGAGCGTAGTTACGGGTAAGTTTCTTTTAAATAATCATTTAGTTACAGTACTCTTTGATTCTGGAGCCGATAGGAGTTTCATATCTATACCTTTTTCCTCTAGACTTAGGATCAAGCCCGTAGCTTTAGATACTTATTATGAGATAGAAATGGCCGACGAAAACCTAGTTAGTATTAACACCATCCTTAAGGGTTGTACCCTAACCTTACTTAACTACCCATTCAAAATCGATCTTATACCCATGAGACTCGGTGGTTTTGACGTTGTTGTGGGAATGGATTGGTTGTCCAAGAATCAAGCCAATATTCTTTGTGATGAGAAAATCATCCATGTACCTATCAACGATGAAACTTTAATTATCCGAGGAGATCGAAGTAAGACTCATCTTAACTTCATCTCATGTATCAAAACGGAATGATACATCTCACGAGGTTGTCAAGTCTTTGTTATTCAAGTAACAGAGACAAAGCCAGATGAAAAACGACTAGATGAGATCCCTGTAGTCAGGGAATACACAGAGGTTTTTCCTAAGGATTTACCTGGCTTACCTCCTATCCGACANGAGGAGATCGAAGTAAGACTCATCTTAACTTCATCTCATGTATCAAAACGGAATGATACATCTCACGAGGTTGTCAAGTCTTTGTTATTCAAGTAACAGAGACAAAGCCAGATGAAAAACGACTAGATGAGATCCCTGTAGTCAGGGAATACACAGAGGTTTTTCCTAAGGATTTACCTGGCTTACCTCCTATCCGACAAATAGAGTTTCAAATCGATTTAATTCCCGGAGCGGCACCTATAGCCCACGAACCCTATAGGTTAGCCCCTTTAGAGATGAAGGAACTCTCTGAACAACTCCAGGAATTAACCGATCGAGGTTTTATTCGCCCAAATACGTCACCTTGGGGAGCACCGGTATTATTTGTTAAAAAGAAGGATGGATCATTTAGAATATGTATCAACTATCGTGGATTAAACAAACTTACCATCAAAAATCGATACCCATTACCTAGGTTAGACGATCTATTTGATCAACTTTAGGGTTCGAGTATATATTCGAAGATCGACTTACGATCAGGTTATCATCAACTGAGAGTTAGGGAAGAGGATATCCCTAAAACTGCTTTCAGAACAAAGTATGGACACTATGAATTTCAAGTGATGCCATTTGTTTGACAAACGCACCAGCGGTTTTCATGGATCTCATGAACCGGGTGTGTAAACCATACTTGGATAAATTTGTTATAGTGTTCATAGATGATATCCTTATCTGTTCTCGTAATGAGGAAGAGCACGCTAAACACTTGAGAATAATCCTAGAACTACTTAAGACAGAGAAACTTTATGCAAAGTTCTCTAAGTGTGAATTCTGGATAAGTGTTGTGCAATTTTTCGGACACTTGATAGATAAACAAGGACTTTGTGTCAATCCTATGAAAATCAAAGCCGTTAAAGATTGGCCGTGTCCCACTAATCCTACCGAGATACGACAATTTTTAGGATTAGCAGGCTACTGTCGAAGGTTTATTGAGGGATTTTCAAAAATAGCAAAACCTTTGACAGAGCTAACCCAGAAAAATAGGAAGTTTGACTGGGGAAAAGATCAAGAGATAGCTTTCCAACTTTTGAAGAGAAAGTTGTGTGAAGCTCCAATCTTAGCATTACCAGAGGGAAACAATGATTTTGTCGTTTACTGTGATGCTTTACCTAGAGATCATGGAGCTGTGTTGATGCAAAGAGGTAAGGTAATCGCTTATGCATCACGACAACTCAAGACACATGAGGAAAATTATACTACCCACGATCTAGAATTAGGAGCAGTAGGGTTTGCTCTAAGAATATGGAGACATTATTTGTATGGCACTAAGTGTATGGTTTTCACCAATTACAAAAGCCTACAGCATATTCTTAATCAAAATGAGCTAAACATGAGACAAAGACATTGGGTAGAACTGCTCGCTGATTATGATTGTGAGATTCGTTACCATCCTGACAAAGCTAACGTAGTAGCAGATGCTTTGAGCCAAAAGGAACGAATCAAACCACTTAGAGTTAGGTCATTAGCTATGACTCTTCATTCGAATTTACCTTCTCAAATACTCAAAGCCCAAAATGAAGCCCTAGAAAAGGGAGATCGTAAACTTGAAGAATGCACTGGCGGTGGAAACTCATTACCACTGCTAGTACATATTATTACCACTGCTTACTAGATAACTGTTATGTATTCGTGTATAGATAAGTATAGAATAGATCTTGTGAATATTCTATTTAGATAGCATTATACTTATCTTGTAAAGGACTCCTTGTGCCATAAAAGGAGATCCTAGGTCATGATCATAGGTACGAATTATTCTAGAGAGCTTCAAGGTGTAACCCTAGTGATAGCTAAGATCACTCGTATTATTATCAATAATATTGAAGCTTTGTGTTAAACCTTTACAACTGCTCTCACTTGCACTACATCATACAATTCATATTCTAAGTATTGTTAAGTATATTCCGCGTGCTTAATAATATAACTCAAAGTATCATTCTAACACAAGGTGTGTGTTTAGATCCTACAAGTGGTATCAGAGCCAGGTTTCTGATACTTTGATTTAGAAGATCCAAGGAATAAGCTTAACCAATTCACTCAGATCCATGGAGATGGAAAATAACCAGTCCAACTCTGCTCCAAGACTTCCTAAGCTCAAACTCAATGAGTTTGAGATGTGGAGGATAATGATTGAGCAATACTTTCTCACTCGAGACTATGCTTTGTGGGAGATCATCTTAACTGGAGACTCTTTCAAGCCTAGTGATGAAAGAAGTAATCACAGTTTCTGCACCTTCTACTAGTGATGAAAGAACACAGAAGAAGAATGATATGAAGGCCAGAAGTTTACTTCTAATGACTCTTCCTAAAGACCAGATCATTACTTTTAGTAAATTCAAGACTGCAAAAGAATTGTTTGAAGAGATCTGTTTAGTGTTTGGTGGCAATGATGCTACTAAGAAAACCCAAAAGACATTGTTGAAGCAGAGCTATGAAAACTTCACTGCTTCAAGCAATGAATCACTTGATAGCATCTTCACCAAACTCCAGAAGATTGTCACTCAATTGACTGTGTTTGGAATTGAGGTAGAACAGGAAGACCTCAATTTAAAGTTTCTAAGAAGTTTGCCTACTGAGTTTCATACAAATGTTACAGTCTGGGAGAATAAACCTGAAGTTGAAACAATGAAGCTCAATGATCTTTACAATAACTTCAAACTCATTGAACAAAGATTGAAGAAGGCAGGGAAGCTTGGTTCAAGCTCTAGCAGCTTGGCATTGGTGTCAACCTCAGTTGACAATGATGATTCTGAAGATGACAGTAATGATGACATTGCCACTGCTGGTTCTACAGTTTCCACTGGCAATGCTCTTGTTACCACTGCAGGTTCAAAGAAGAAGGTTGTTGGTATTGGAGATCCTACCTTTTATGCCTTTATCTCCACTCAAGTTAATGGCTCTATATTAACTCATGAAGACATAGAGCAAATTGATGAGGATGACTTGGAGGAGATGGATATAAAGTGGCAAGTAGATCTTCTCAGCATGAGAGCTAGGAAATTCTACAAGAAGACTGGCAAGCCTATCCACATCAATGTAAGTGAAACTGCAGGGTTTGATAAGAAGAAAGTAGAGTGTTTCAACTGTCACAAGTTGGGGCATTTTGCTAGGGAATGCAGGAGACCAAGGAAATAGGATAACA